>ML837930.1:7302-19507 GCA_009831015.1 Picea engelmannii | reverse complement strand
TTTTGAGCTGGTCTATTGATGAAATCCAAAGCACAATGAAGAAAGGGAACTGTGGTTCCTTATTCCTCCAAAGGAAGGCTCTTGAGGCCCTCACAAACTTGCTCTCCTTACAATAAGAAAATGAGAATGATGGTGAAAGAACTCCAAGCACATTCCCTCAATGGATAGGTGAATGGCTCTATGAAATGGTGCCAATGTGTTATTGTCAAAGAGTGAGTCCTTAACAATCTTAGCAGCATAACCATACATGAAATTCCTTGAGAAAATGATGTTTCTTCATGGCTTTTTATAGCATGGCATTGGGTGATTATGTAACTCCTTTGAGGTGTGAAAAGGGGCTCTTTAGGGCTCAATTAGGTCTTTGACCAGCCTACCATGCGGATTCAGCTCAGATTTGATGTCAAATCGACTTGGGAGCTGATCCATTAGTGGTTGGGAGGCCGACCAATTTCAATAAATGCGCCATTTAGCAGGTGCACGAGTTTTTGCGCCAACAGTCGTGCGTCGTGCGCGTATGCGCTAATGGCACGTTGTTGTTACGCGCATGTGCGCGTGCACCCAGATTCTGTAAAGCACCCTTCAATTTTTGGTTACTTTGTATAGTTTTTGACCCTTTTGCAATGATGTGAATGTGGTTCAGTGCCATGAATAGCTTCATTCCTGTTTTGACGATGCTGAGTTCTTGTCGCCATGTGCGGACAAAATTTCAGTGATAACAGATGCCCCCTGATGGATGAGGTTAGGAGCATACGTATAGCCGAAATCCATCAATGTTTCTTTGACTGAGAATGTGGTGGTAAGAGAGAGCAAGAGTGGGACCGTGTAGAGCAATCCTTTGGAGAAGAAAGGAACTGGTAGAACCCGACCTTCCAGAAGGTGTGTAACAATATACAACTGTGTACAAACAAGGTGGGCATGCCCCATGCTCGTGTTATGTAACTCTGAAAAAAGATGACTGAAGTGTTGGTGTAGACAACTGCAGTGCCCTCAGGGGCAGTAATGATAATGGCAGAAGAAAATTCTGCAAAGGAACATACTCTGAACAATTGGCAATGGTTGCGGTAAGAAGAAGCGATGCGGATGCGGGCATTGATGGCCCTACCAAGTTCAGAGGTCTTCGGCAAATGATGATAATAATAACTGCAATAGTCGCAAAGTAAGACCCACCGTAACATGAGAAAGTGTTGGCGTCAAATGTTACAGGGGCCAATGACAGCAGGGGGCAATGGTGGTTCCCCTTGTGTCGTCCGAGATCTCTCATTGAATAGAAAATGAGAATCAAGATACTGTCGCCCTTCTGGAAAATTGTGCTGATGTCGACAAAAAGGGGGACGTGACTCCCAGAAGCAAAGGGCTCCATGGAATCTACTGAGGTGAGGAAGTGGCAGAGGTACATGGACGAAGTCAAGGAGTGGGAAGACTCAAGACTGACCTTAGCTGGAGGATGTAGGAGATAAACAGTGGCCACAACCGTGTGACAAGGTCGAGTGTCAGGGGGACGCCAAGACTGAGGATAAGTTGTGCCAGAGGTGGGACAAGGTGAACAAATTCAGAGGGTAGTGGTAAGTGACCTGGGGAGTGCTCTGAAGATATGGACGATGCCAGCAAGGGTAGATGATAAGTAATGCTCCAACCAAGGGTGACATGGGTTGCGTGTGGCCAAAAGAAAGCAAGTCACCAACGGTGACGATAAAAGAAAATGTAAGGACTGGAAATAAAAGTGTTTGTACAATAAATAATGAATAATTTGGGAAAAATGTACAAATACAGAAACGGGTGCCCCAGTGTAAAATGAGTGCCCCAGGGAGGGCAGAAATTTCTTGGAAAACTGATGAAGGGTGGGGGCCCCTTTGGTGAGTTTCTATATGAGGTAGGTGAAATGAAGATAGGTTCGCAGATGGGCAAACTGATGGTGGATGAAATGGTGGGTTCGTGATCCTGCGGAGGTGCAGGTAAAAAGAACGTAATCATAAAGCGATGACCTGGGAGTCCATATGGGAAGCTAGCAAAATGAGGAGAAGAAGTATGTGGTTGATCTGCAACATGATGAAAGACTATGGAGACTCCCATCCCTAAAGGGTAATGAAGAACAACATGAGTGTCAGAAAGTGCCAAAAGGTGTTATGAATGAGACAACTCATGTGGGGGAGAATGCTACCGGGTTACAGTACCGATGATGCAAATGAAGGTGTGAGTACTGCAGAGCTGGGGAAGATGATCCTAAAGGAAAATATCAGGGGGTGTGACTGGAAATGAAAATGCAATACAACGGGGGAGACTACATGCCAGTGCTAAATATATATACCTGAAGGGGTGATGTCGGTGACCGAAGATCAAGTACCTGGACACAGAACAACCAAATACCCAAAGTGAACTATATCTGAAGAGAATCAAAGATATGAGCATGTATTTGACAAATGTGACTATGCGCGTGCATACCTGACCATGATATGGAAAAAAGGTGCCACGGGGGCCTAGGACGAAAAGTTACCCAGGGACAGTCGTGATGTAGGCGATGGGATGTTGATCCCGTGGCTGAAGACGGTTTGACAAATGGACACCGTGGGCTCCTGGAATGTTGAGTGGAAGTTTAGCAAAAGGCCTATATATAGCTGTAGGGCCCACATTGCCACCCCATTTGTACCTGCTGCTATAGTGACTGGACGAGTAGATTCAGAGGAGATTTGGTGATTCAGGGAGCACGAGGTATCCGATCGATGGTGTGGGAGTCTCAGGTTAGTGGTCCGATCATCCTGCATAGAAATAGGTGTCCAATTTGTGGGCAGGGTAGGTATGGGGGGCCATACAGTGTTTTGAGGGGTTTTTTGGTAGAGTGTGGGCCCATATGCGCGGGCGATTCAGTGGAAGGTGCGCATACGTGCGCGCCTGTCCACTGAATAAACGTGCATTGATGCGCGTGAGGGGGATTTGAAGGCACGCCCTAGGGGTGCGCCTGTGAGGTGGACAGGCACGCATTAGTGAGCGCCTATGGGGTGAACATGCGCGCTCCAGAGCGCGCCTATGGGTTTTACAGGCGCGCCCTAGTGCGCGCCTGTATTGTGAACATGCGCGCTCACAAGCACGCCTGTGATAAAAATAGGCGCGCATACGTGCACGTCTGTATAGTGAACAGGTGCGCATGTGTGCGCGCCTGTGGGTGATAAAACCGCGCCTAAGAGGCAAGGTTTGAAGGGTAAAAAATGAGTCTTTTTGATGCATTGGATGGTTGCAGAATCTGATATGGGACTCTGTGTTGTGTGCAGGTGGCCAACAGTGATTATGGATGTTCGGTGGCGTGAGCGAGACTGGTCGCAGTTGCGAGACACTGTGGCCAATGCAGGGCCTGCGGTTCGGGCAGCTTTAGCAACCAGTGGGTTACTAAAGTTTTTTGAGTGCCCGTTGATACGGGCGCAGGAGTACTTACTCCAGTTCCTGCTCCAGATGTGGAGCCCAGATCTTCACTGCTTCCTCGTGCGCGGAGAGCAGATCCCCTTCACTGCGGTGGAGGATATATATTTCTTGACTGGGCTCCCCTTTCGGGGAACACCGTTGTCGGCAGAGCCTGTGCTACCGAGGGATACACACCTGGATGATGTCACCCGACGATATTGCTCAGGCGAGAACTACATGTCTGGGACTGTAGTGAGTGTGAGTGGTCTTGATTCCCTGTTGCATCGTTGCATAGCGGCGATGATTGTCCGCGTGTATGGGTCACTGGATACCCAACGGATCAGTGGTGGCCAGCTGCTGGTGATGGAGAGGGTGGTGGTGGGCCGTGAGCACTTTGCACGGGGGCTTACGTTGAATGCGCGGATGATCGCGCAGTTGGACCGTTGTCGGTCTACAGGTACTGGAGAGTTCGCATTCGGCTCGATCCTGGTAGCCTATTTCTTGGAGAGGGTGCCGATGCTGCGCCCGAGGGTGCTACTAGAGGCACCAGGGGTACGATATCTGCGCTTGAGGCGGTGGTCATTAGTTTTGGTTCGCCACGGTGGTGGCGAAGGTGGCCATTATTTTACGGCGCAGGCGGCGCAGGTATGGCAACAGATGTCGTAGGTCATACTTCAGTACCCCTATGCTGGGGTTGACTTCCGGGGGGACCCGAACATGGTGTTGCCTCCTGGGGAGGTTTTCGACCATCGAGGTATGTTGTGTATTTGTATGTTTTGATTTATGTTAGCTTTTGATATATCAGTTCATATGTATGATGTATAGACACTGATACGATCTGTTGTTTGTTGCTTTGTGCATGTGCAGATTTGGCACCTCGCGGGCGCGAGGTGGAGTTGTATAGAGCGTCGATTCAGCGAGAGCCGGAGAGACTGCCGCGTGGGGAGAGACGCCAGCGGGATGAGGCCGCGGGGTGTCCAGCAGAGCCCGAGAGGGCAGCGAGGAGGCACCGATTCGATGACCCTGGTGCGGGGCCATCTCATGCTCCTCCGGTGGCAGCCGTAGTAGATTTTGATGATATACGCTGTCGTCTGGAGACAGTGTTGCAGGACGTGCCTGAGGGCATGTGGATCCGCATCCAGGACGAGGGGTTCCTGGAGCAATGCATAGGGTTACCGCCACCATGGCAGGGTATAGTGCGACGAGCAGCTGTGCTCGCCACAATGACTAGTGGACGCCTGTCGCCGGGGCAAGATGGTCCTGCAGGTGTTCCACCACCACCGCCTGGGGAAGGTGGGGGTGGGCCACCACCTCCTCCTGAGGGAGGAGCAGTTGGGGGTGTGATAGAGGCACCCTGGTTGTATATTGTAGACCGGTTTGTTTTTTGTTGTATATAGGCTGGTGAGCCGATTTTGTACCGATGGACTATGATAGCCTGTGGGGACATGTATTTTGTGTATGTAAACAGTCGGATGGCCTGATAGGCCTTGATATATATATATATATGAGTATACATGTTTTTGAGATCCTGATGTTGTCTACATGTATTTGTTTTTGTTGATGATGATGTTGTCGATTCTATCTATATGTTGTGACAGGATGGATGAGATGTTTATGTATGTGTAGCTTGATGTGATATATGCCAATCTAACACCATGTTAGCTATTTCATCAATTGTTTGATTCAATTGTCTTGGAATATGTGTAAATGTAATGGAATCAAAATGTCGAGATAATAATCTAAACTGCAGGTATTTGTGAAAGAGGCACGGATCGCGTACACGGTATACATTGTTGAGCTGGAGGACGACTAGTTGAGAGTCGAGGAAAACGCTAAGGTGACGAATATGATGATGTTGGGCATCGGTCAGGAGGCCAATGACAGTAGTGTATTCGGCTTGGTTGTTGGTTGCTGGTCCCAAACATATGCCGCTGGAATGTAGCATTTCATGTGAGGGGGTGTAGAGAGCCCAAGCAGCCGAAGCGAGATTTTGTGTCCAACGGATGGTGCCGTCGGCGTAGCCTATGTGGTAGGTTGGTGGAGGAAGCATCTGTCAATAGCACAAAGGATATTTTAGATGAGAGAGGTGAGAGAAAAAAGATTAAAAACTCTAAAAAAGAAATAACCTAAAGTAGTATGACTACTCTTAAGCATAAAATTTCTTGAGGTATAACCCATTGACGGGTTCCTTGAGCGAGAGGTCGTCGGGGGAGGCTAGGATATATGTGCCTTTGGTGAGGCAATGTTGGATGATGTAAGGGCCATGCCAAAGTGATTCGAATTTTCCATGGCCAAAGGTATCATGAGTGATATCATAAGACAAGACGAGGTCACCTTCGCGGAATGAACGAAGGTTGACATGGCGATCAAAGGTAGTTTTGGATCATTTTTTAGCTGCCTCGTTGTTCTGTAATGAAGATCGACGATCTTCATCCAGCGAATCCAAGTTCAGCAAGTGCTGCTCCATTGGAGCAGTGTCAGGTAATAGCTCAATTGCGGTGCGAAGGGTGGGAATTTCGCACTTGATGGGAAGAGTTGCCTCGACCCCATGGACTAAATGAAATGGCGTAAAACCTGTAGCGGTCTTTACTGCTGTTCGATAAGCCCATAACGTGGAAAATAACATATGATGCCAATTGGTCCTATGTTTATTAACCGTGCGTTGTAACATGGTCTTGAGGACTTTGTTCACTGCCTCGACCTGTCCATTTGACTGAGGGTAATATGGTGAGGCGAACTCGTGAGAGAAGCCTAACCGAGAAGAGAGTTCGACGAAGATCTGATTCTCAAAGTGTTTCCCATGGTTGGAAACGAGTTGGAGTGGTACGCCAAAATGGGATATGACGTGGTTAAAGAAGAAGCACGCTGCAGTGTCAGCGGTGTTGTTGAAAGTGGGCATAGCTTCGGCCCATTTAGTGAAGTAATCAACGGCGACAACAATGTATTTGTGACCATTGCTGGAGGGGGGATTACAAGTCATAAAGTCGATGCCCCATTTACAAAAGGGGCCCGCGGTAATGACAGGGTGAAGAAGAGCGGGGGGTGCTCGGGCTTTGTTGGCGTAGAGCTGACATTGCTCACATCATTTCACGGCATGAATGCAATCGTGAAATAAGGTAGGCCAAAAATAACCGGCTCGGATAATCTTCTGAGCCATGGAGATACCTGAAAGATGGCCCCCACATGCGCCACTGTGGCATTAATTTAAGACTCTTTCGGCCTCGTCAATAGTCAGGCAACGACGGAGAATGGTGTCGATGCCCCGTCGATATAGAATGTCTCCGATGAGGAGGTAGCGGGGGGCCTGATGGTGAATACGCCGACGATCATCTCGTGATAGATGGTTACCGAACTTTTGAGTTCGTAGGTAGACGAGGAGGTCGCCATACCAAGGATCATCTGAGGCGATGTAAAAGATATGTTCGTCAGGAAAGTCGGTGTTGACGGGGGGACTGGTGGTGTCAGAGGGAAGGGTCGTGACAAGTTCGGCAAGAACAAGGGCCTTCTTACTCTTGGGTGTTGAGAAATCGAGTTCGTACTCCTGAAGGATAATGATCCATCGAGATAATTTGCCGTTAACTTGGCAACGGATGAGTAAGTATTGCATAGGGTTGGAATCTGCGACAACCTTGGTGGTGCGAAGCAGAATGTAGTGGCGCAGTTTCTGGACTACAAGGACAACTGCAAGAGCGAGTTTCTCTTCATGTTTATACTTCAAGGGTGGCCCTGAGAGGTTCTTACTGATGTAGTAAATGACATGTTCACGATTGTCATCTCCGAGCTGAACGAGGACGCCGACTACTGATACAGCTGATGCTGATACGTAGAGAATGTAGTCACGATTATAGTCAGGTGCACTGATTAAAGGTGCATTTGAAAGCGCTGCTTTAAGATCGTCAAACGACTGATGGGCATAGTCATCCCAGTGAAAAGGGATTTTGTGACGTAGTAAGAAAAGGAAACCATGTGCGCGGATGGCGTAATCAGGAACAAAGCATCGCAGAAAGTTAGCTTTTCCCTGTAGACTCTGCAGTTGTCGTAAATTCCGAGGAGGTGGAATTTCGGTGATGGCTTGGACTTTGAGGGGGTCCACGGTAATACCACTTTGGGAAACGATAAAACCGAGGAGTCGCCTGGAAGTGACACAAAACACACACTTGAGAGGGTTCAAGCGGATGTTGTATTGACGACACCGTTGAAAGATGATTCGTAAATCATCGAGATGTTGGGTGCGTTTCTTGGACCGAGCAGTGAGGTCGTCCAAGTAGGCGAGGATGATTTTAGCCAGATCATGAAATATGTATGTCATCGCCCGCTGGAAGGTTGCGTCGGCGTTTTTTAAGCCGAAAGGCATGACACGATATGCGAAGGTACCCCAGGGGGTAATGAACACGGTTTTATATTGATCGGCTGGGTGGATTTGAATTTGGTTATAGCCAGAGAATCCATCCATAAAGGAAAGAGCCTCGTGGCCTGCGTAGTCATCGATAATTTGATCGATAAAGGGCATTGGAAAATTGTCTTTTGGACATGTATTATTGAGATCGCGAAAGTCGGTGCAAACGTGAATGGTGCCCTATTTTTTTTCGACGGGTATAGGTTTGGAAACCCATGAAGTGTAAGCGATGGGGTAAATAAACCCAGATGTACATAATTGATCAATTTCGGCTTTGATAGCCGCGGCCTTGGATGGGTGTAGCGGTCGTTGTTTCTGGAGAACAGGTGTGATGTCAGGCCAGGTGTCAATGCGATGCTCGATAATAGAGGGATCTAGGCCAGGCATCTCTGTGTATGACCAGGCAAAGATATCCCAATATTCTTGAAAAAGGGCTTTATATGCTGTGACTTCCTGAGGAGTGCAAGCTTCTCCAATGATGATTTCTTCGACGATGCCCGGTTTAATGGAAATGTCAATTTTGATGGTGGGGGATATGTTGGCCATATTACCTTCTTCAAAAGCGTCGGGTGCAGGAATGGGATTGTTGAACCAATCGATAGGCCCTGATGGGATAAATTCTTTGGTTTCAACCGCGTAAATGGGATTGTGGCTAGGAGGCACGAAGGCTTCCTGCGGAAGGAAGAGAGAACGATGATGTAGTGCATCCCAAGGAGAGTCTGGGCATTGTATCTCTTCCAGTATGTCTTCGTCTCATTGGAAACGACGAGAATATAATGGATCGTGAGGAGTGGTCTCAGTGGAAGTGTGGTTGCCCCCTGCTGAAGAAACAGAGGGGGTAATGCTAAGAGAGGGTGAGGGTTCACTCGACATAAACCATATATTGAGGTACTGAGGAGTACCCGTGGTGGTAGGGTGGAGATTCTCCGAAGGGGAATGAGCAGGAGAGTTGGGGGGGTTGCGGGGTAAATCCTCAGAGATGTCATCTAAGAACCATGGAGGTGTAGGGAGTGCCTCGGGCTCGGGAGAAATGACATGAAGATCCGCCAGTGGCGAAGTAATGTCAATGACAGTTGTTATGGGTTGGTGAAGCAGGGCCAATTGACGTTGCCTATATTCCAAGATCATGGGACACTGGTATGTAAAATGGGCCAATGAATCGCAAAGAGAGCAAGGGAATCTCATGCGTTCATTGACTGAAGTAGTGACATAACTAATGTCAGTGATATTTGTTGTGGAGGACGTGGCAGGGCGTGGGTTGTTCTGAAAGTCCTGGCATATGACAGCTAATGCCTGCCGGAAACGTGGCAGTGTTGGACAATGATGGGTGTAGTGGCCATACTTGGAACAGATAGCACACGCGAATTTGGTCCTCAACCCTTTACTACTGGAAGGTTGGGTGGTAGCAGTAGGACTAGTGGTAGTGATGGGTGTTGTGGGAATTTGATTGAGGGGAATCAAATTCCGTAATTCTGGTAGTGATGGGAAGTTGTTGGTTTGGTGACCCTCTTTGTCACACAATGCGCAAGGTGGTGGAATGCGCGGAGGAAGTGGAGTTGTGGGCTCCTTCTTCTTTCGCCTACCCCCAGTTGTAGCAGGGGGGGTAGGGAGTATGGGGGGAGTGGGGGTGAGGATAGGAATCGTCATGGGGAGGCCTTCCTGTGGGCGAGGGACCATCTCAGGTGGATGTGAATACCACACTGGGATTGCTAACACCATATTGGGTAGTGTAAGTGTTGCGGCTACCTGGAAAGCTTCTATACCGGGTGGAGGGTAAAAGAAGGGAATTTGAGTGAGGGGTCGGGGAATTGTCTCCCAAATGGGACTAGGCCCCTGAGGGTGTGTGGATTCGTGGACTGTGGGGGTCGACGAGTTCGCAGGAGGCTCCTGTGGGAGTGATGCTGCGACTGTTGAGACGTCAGGAATGACTGAAGTCTCCTGAGGAGGACGAGCATCCTCCATGTGGGTTTCTTTAGAGGAGATGATGCATACTTGATTAGGGGGAAGGAGTGGTGGTGCTCCATGGTATGTCCCTAACAAGGCTGGATCTTTGAAAATCCCAGGACCCATCTCGACAAGTGGATATGCGTCTTTGTTGGTATGGATGAGAGGAAGTATGTTATCGATATTGGCAGATGGATTTGGCTCATAATGTGAGACTTGGTCAATGGTCACAATCTTTCTGTTGTGGGGGAACATGATGGTCCTAAAGACTGATGATGCCACTGCCTTCATAGAATACATGTAGATACGTCCAAACAAGATATTGTAATCGAGTTGAGCGTCGATAACTTCAATGTCAATGAGAATCGTTTTTCCCCCGAGTTCCACGGGGACATTTTGGAAGAGCCCTTCAGGAGATGATGGTCTTCCGTCATAAGCTCGTAATGTGATGGCGGATGGTATGAGTTCCGGGGAACCAATTTTCTTCCATACTGTTTTGGACATGATGCATGTAGATGCTCCTTCATCGATGATACACCGATGGATGGTGATGTTCCGTATTTTGATTGGTACTTGAATAGCGACCGCGGCTGGAAGACGAGGTTCGCAGCTATCAAGGTCAAAAGTGGTGAGTCGAGTATCGACGGGGTCGACTACCCCCAAGATGGAAAGTAGTGATTTCCACTGTGTAGGACAAGTTTGGAGGACTTCCAGGACTGACATGGCAGCCGGGGATTGAGCTTAAGTCGTCTACCAAGCTGTAGTTATGTGCTGCCCTAGCCTGTGGATTGTGAACATTCCTGCGCAAGGGGATGCGAGGGATACATAATGGTGGTTCAGCAGAAGGGCGAGGGATCATCAACGGGGGTCCCGTCGGTGTAGGGTTTATCTCTGGACAGATAGGAGTAGACTCAGCTGGTGTCGGATACTGACGATTGCGTTTTTGCAAAAGAATTTCTTCCTCACTGGTGAGGAGAATTGTTCCCTCTACTGGATTGTTGGGGTTTTGATATTGGCCCACCTGAGGTGGGGGATTTTGTGTGTCCTGCTGGGTGTTTATGACACCTTGATGTGGGATAGGATTTTGCAGCACGGCGGGAGGGGGTTTTTGCGCGTATTTTTGTTGTGCCTGTTGAGGGGCCGGTTGTGCTGGGGAAGGGGGAATGCTCCCATAGTCTTTCAACCTTTTGAAATCAGCGATCTGGGGGCAATGGTGAGTGTAATGACCGAACATGCCACAAAGAGAAAAAGGGTGGATGGTTTTAACATTATTCCGCCCTTGGCGTTTGTTGTTATTTCCCCCCTGGGGGTTTTGGTTCCCTTGGTTCGGGTTGCCCCCAGTGGGTGGATGTTGTGGGGGTTGATTCCCGCCTTGACCAGGATTGTTTTTATTCCTATTCCTTCCTTTCTTCTTGGCATTGTTCGAAGGGTGAGTTGGGTTGGTTGTTTTCAACTGTTCAAAATTTTGGTATTGTTGAGCAGCAGAGGGTTGAACAAAGTTTACCCCCGCATGTGGATGTGGGGGATCCATGGGTTGTGGAGGTCCAGGAAAAGGAAAGTATGGATTTTGTGGTGGTGCCGATCCGTAAGGTACATAGGAAGGTTGTGTGATTTCACCAGTACTATAAGCGGATGTTGAGGGGGTACCACTGGTTGTGGGAATCGGTGGATGTATGGGAGGTGCCGGTGGTGGTCCACTAATGGGTGGAGGTATAGCAATAGGATATGGTTGTTGATAAGGGGGTGGGGGGAATAAGAAGTGCCCCCATATGCCAGTGGGTATTGAGGTGTTCCATACATTGGTGGTGGTTGGGGTTGTGGACCATGGTGTGTGGTGGAACCTATTAGTCCGTCTGCTGAGTGAGACATCCCAGGTTTGCCTTGGCCAAATGGCACAGGTTTTGGAAGATCGGGAAGTACTGTGTATAAGTATCCTAACTGTGCATAAATGAGGTCATATTGTTTAGCCTTGCTGATGGCTTCCTCTTCTAATTGTGGGAAGGTGGAAGCTACATCCTTTCCAAGAAGAGCGACAAGTGATCTAAGAAACCAGTCAAGACATTGTTGTTTGGTGGTTTCTGCTTTACATAAACTACGTCACCTACGCCACTCATGAATGTGGTCAGCGATGTGGGTGGCTGAGGACTGTTTGAAATTAGACAGTAGTTCAAGACCGTTGTCATGGCGGATGGGTAATTGGAAGAAAGTTAAGAATTCTTTGGCCAAGGATTCAAAGGTCGTATGGGACCCTGATTTTTCTTCGACGTACAATTTGGTTGATGGGCCAGTAAGTGTGCGTTGAAATAGTCGCAATCTGACAGAATCATCCATAATGCTATTGGAAGAACACCATAGATGAAAGGTCATGACGTGGTTGGCGGGGTCATCCCCTGCCTTTCCTTCAAACTTTGGTATGTCTGAAGGAAGTTTGGTTGGCATTGCAGGCCATGTGGCATCATGCAATATAGGATCATT
>ML837929.1:45107-68619 GCA_009831015.1 Picea engelmannii | reverse complement strand
GCGCTTTTCCTCCTAAAGTGATTTATTTGTCAATTAAGTCCCCCTTAACACCTTTTCATTCTAATTCTTCGTTGACTTAGGCTTAAGTGACTTTTTCCTAAGTATTTTGGCTTAATTCATCGTTTAGCCATCAATTCCCCCTTATTTCTCCATCTTGTTCCCTGTTTGTGCCTGACTATAGTCTACGGGAACATATAGACTACTAAGTCATTCCCTGCTGGCCTACTCTTGGGAACGAGACATCACACAAGCTACTGCTGCACATTTTTAAGTTCGCCAATTTAGCTGGTCCTTAGATTGCTTGATCATGTCTTCAAGTTTTTCGCCATTCAAGAATATTTTATAACTTTTGATAAGTATTGGCTAACGAATAACAGTAATGGTCCATGATCAGTTATGTATGTTGGACAAAGTTCTTATGTCTCTATGCTCATGGTGTCTCTCTGTCGCTATTTGTGGGTGTGTCTGAATAAGCTTGATGTGAAGGAAGGCCATGATAGAAGTGTATATATGTTGCAAATACAAATATGGAGATAGATTGCTGTTTATTTCAAGATCACTCTTGAGCTTAACAAAGAAGACTATGATGGGCTACCTTTTCGACTTTTAAAAGAGGTTATATGCCTTGCACCTAATGTCTCCGATGACTATCATACACTTGGACTTGTCTACAATACATATCGTGATAAGACAAAAGAAATCGATTTTTACATGATAACGTTGATGTGCGGCTGATCTTGGCATCTCTACTTGTTTAAAGCAATAAAATGGTTTATGTAGTATATGGCGTGGCACATGCAATCGACATGGTCACACATCGCTGCATTTCTTTACTAGAATCATATTGTGAATTCATAAAAGGAAGTGGGCATTTGGTTTATGGACTGGTATAGCTATCCAATTCTTGTGTAGGAAATTGAATCTCTTGAGAAAATTACGAATGCATATCTCAATGAACATCTTTGGTATAAAGGTCCAGACCACTGTTGAAAAAATCGACGATTTTTCGCCAAAAAATCGCGACTTTTACCTGGCCTTGAAAAATTGCCTAGTAAAAATTGCGACTTAGCGACTTATACTAAAAATCAATGATTTTTTCCAAAAAATCGTGAGTCGATAGAAAAAGTTGCGGGACGCGCCTAGTCTGCGGGGATAAAGGTGATTTGGTCATTTGACTTGTTTGTTGTTGGAGAAGGAAGGAGAAGGGTTTGTGGTCTTTCTCAATCATTGTGGAGGTAACTAAACAACCATCATTATCACCATCAAGGATTTTTAAGTGGAGCAAGGGTTCAATTTCATTTGCCAACCGGTGTTGAATCTTCCATTCATAGGTATGTATTTAAATTCCACTATGTTAATGTATTTTTTTCATAGATTTATGCAAGTTTGCTTGCTTCTTTGCTTGCCTACGTTTTGGTTATTTTTTTGGTCATTTTGCCATCATTTTCATGCCCATAAAACAATGTAACATTTTTTTTTATGGTACAACAAGCTTGAGCCTTGATGTTAATTTTTTCTCCACCCCCTTATTGTCATTTTTCATTGCTAATAATCTAATCTAGAGGTCTGATTTTTTTTACCAATGGGCTGTTATTTTTTTTCTAGTGGGGTTTAATATCATTTTCTTGTTTTTTTTGTGCCTTAGGGTTGAATTTTGAAGCTGTCAATTTCATCAAAAAATATGCCGAAGCCATTGGATCCATTTTGGGTGTATGGGATCCCTGAAGATGGGACAAACCGACAACGATTGAGTAGCAAATTCTGTGGGCAGAAAATGTCAGGAGGGATTTGTAGGGTGAAATATCATTTAGCTAAAATCCCTGGGCATGATGTTGACATTTGTCCTAATACTAACCCGAAGATTATGAGAATTGCATTTGATTCACTTGAAGCAATGGATAAAAAGAAAGATGAAGCAACTGCAAAGAAGGCGAACTTTCAGTTAGAAGTTCAACGACATCTACCCCAGAGGGACAATGTAGTGGGAGGGGCTCCATAGATTTAGGTACCGGGAAGTTCACATATTTTTTTGTTCCACGAACCACCCCTAGAGCACAACCTTCCATCAAGTCAGTGTTGAAGAAAAAGGAGAAGAAAGAAGCAGACATGGTTGTGGGGAGGTGTATTTTCTGGAGTGACATACCTCTCAGCATCACCAAGAACAATCCATTTTGGCAGTTGATGTGTGATGCCATTGTTGTTGTTGGCCCAAGGTATAAAAGCCCTACCTTTGAGGAGTTGCGGGGGCCAATTCTTCAAGCAAAAAAGAAGGACATCAACACTAGATTGGCGGAGTTCAAGTAGTGATGGGAGATCTCTGGCTGCACAGTGATGTTTGATGGCTGGATAGATAGGAAGGGTAGGTCCCTTCTCAATTTCTTGGTACATTGTTCTAGAGGTACCTTGTTTATCAAATCAGTGGATGCATCGACACATGCGAAAGATGCAGCATTGTTGTGTGAGTTGATGGATGTGTTCATCCAGGAGATCGGTTCGCATAATGCGGTGCAAATCATAACAGATAATGCAACTGATTATGTGGCTGTTGGTAGGTTGCTTATGTAGAGGTACCGTTCATTGTTCTGGACTCCATGTGTTGCACACTGTATTGATTTGATGCTCGAGGATATGGGGAAAACCTCCTTCATCAAGGAGGTGATTGATCAGGCTAGGAACGTCCCCAAGTTCATATATAACCGTACTTTCGTTCTTAGCCTCATGAGGAGACACACCAAAAAGAGGGAGTTGCGGCGTCCTGCAATCACCTGTTTTGACACCAACTTCATTACTCTTCAGTCTTTGCTTCGATGTCAGTTTGAGTTGAAGCAAATGTTTGTTTGTGATGAGTGGCGAGATTCTACATATAGCAGGAGAGAGGATGGGAAAGCCATTGCTAGATTGGTGTACAATGACTCCTTCTGGGAAGGAGTGGCAGAGGTGTGCTCTGTGAGTGAACCTTTGTAAAGGTTATGAGATTGGTTGATAGTGATAAGCCCACAATGGGCTATTTGTATGAGGCCATGGATAGGGCCAAAGAAGCTATTCAGGCTTAGTATGTGGGCAAGGGTAGCCATGGGTTTCGTAGACATATGCTATTATGGGATTTGATTGATACTCGATGGATCGAGGTGCTCCATCGACCCATTCATGCAACAACGATTTTCCTCAACCCTGCATTTTCCTACGAATGCAACTTTGATTTTGATGGCGAGGTGATGGAAGGGCTCCATACTTGTCTTCAGAGGATGGTACTTGATGTCGCGATTCGCCTCGAAATTAATCGCGAGATAGAGATGTATCAGGATGGTACCAGACTATTTGGCTATGAAGATGCTGTTGCTGCAAGGACTGTTTTGATGCCACGTAAGTCATTATAATTTAGAAGATAATTCAACTTAGAACTTTATGTTTTTATAATTCAAATTTCAATTATGTGTTTTAAAATTTATTTTAAACTTTACTTATTGTTTCTTTATGTTCTCTTTCTTTCTTATTTGTTGTAGATGTTTGGCGGTGAAACTATGGTGAAACTTAAGACACAACACGTGTGATTCAGAACGTTGGGTCACTTGGTGATTGACCTCCTTCATATACATCCTCTCACACCTCCCAGGCCTTGGATGATGGACGTATGAGCTCTTATTTGACATATATGGTCATGATGGCAAGTAGATGGGCAGAAAGCCCACACCTTGGATAGTGCACCCCGTACCTTATTCAACATTTGATGGAGGACGTTGCACTTGGTTATGCTTGGACACTACTCAGAGAGGTGATGCATGATCATTCCACCTTGGACGCTGGCCTTCCCTCCTTGGACATTGAGCTCCTTGACGATGATGTCATGCGCTAGGGTTTGCTTGATGATGATGGGATTGCTTGCCATTGAGGCACCATTTGATGGCTTGATTATATGACATGACCCTTGATGAGGAGACACACCCTCCACCTTGCTTGCACCTCTTGGATGATGAGACATGGCCTTTGGAGGTTTCACACGCCCTCTTGGAGCATGACATCACAAGTGTGACCTAGGAGGACATTATTATGGTGTATTATCATGATTATTCATTGTTAGAGTCCATTTGAGGGGTCGACCCCACTTGTATCATGGATTATTGTTGTTTTAGATCATTATGTGGACACGTGTGCTAGGGTTACCTCATATAAAAGATGCTAGCGCATCATTTGGATCAAACACAACTCACTCACTTGTGAGATCGCTACTACTTGCTATCTATCTCTTCGTTTTTGCTATGGATGTCTTATGCACACCTTTGGAGTGATTTGGATGGATGCTTTGTCTTGTTATGGTGAATTCTTCATGCAATTAGGGTTTCCTCATGATAGCGACTTGACTTGTAAGTATTTCTTGCAAGTTTAAGTGTCGTTTCTTAGTGTATTTTGGTTAATGCTCTATTAGAGAGGTAATAGTTGCATGTTATCATTATTTTGAAACCCCAAGGAAGGATTAAGAGAGGTTATCCCCTTCCCTTGTTGTATTCACCCTAACTTGTTGAAACATTCAAGGTTTATCTTAAGGGTTAGGAGTGGCTATTCCCCTAGGGTTTAAAACCTAGTTTTCCATCCATTTTCTTAGCTAAACACATGAGAAGAAGTGGGACGACACCTAGGGTTTATGAGAGGATAAACTTTAGTAGCTCTTCCTTTGAGGTTTGACCTAGGTTTATGACGGGATAATTTTAGGGTTTAAACCTTCACGTTTCTCTTGTACTTAGCCTCCTTTGAATGTATTGCGTTGATTCCATTTTCCCTAAGAAGGAAAATGACACTAGTCTCTTGTCTACAAGTGTTTGTAAAACTCAAACAAAATCTCTTCCTCTCATGCTACTTGACAACCAAATTACTAACCTCATTTCCACACTAATTCTAACTCATTGCTTGGAAAACTAAGTATATTTATTGCTGCTGTTATAAAGGGTTTGCTGCAGCCATTAGGGTTTGACTAATTGCTGATAACTTACTTAATATTGGGGTAAAATTAGCTCAAAAATACTGTTTGATGATTGGATATTGATCAACTCATTGAAGGCTTAATTCTAAGATATAATTGCTATTTTTTCTAGGCTGATTTGTTGATGCTGTTGCAAAATATACTTTGCTGATATATACTTATTTACTGCAGCAATTTTACGACAGCAAACAGTTTTACTTGATAGCTATCATCTAGAGGTGATTGGTAGTTGATTTGTCTTGGTAATTGTCTATTATATGCATCAGAATACTTCTTGTCTCACACACGTCAACCAATCACCTTGTATAACTAATCCTAGCCTTTCTACTTTCCTAGGCCTAGCCTATCTCATTGGGTGACCAAGATAGGGGGCCGTAGACTTGCCTATAGCTTGCTATAGGATCCCTTGAGGTCACAAGGGAAGCCTCTAATGTGTTGGATCTTCACCCAACACTAAAACGAGGGAAGTATTTGTCTAGGTGATAGTGACAATTACTTCCAATTGTTATGCAAGATTGGCATCTTGTGACGGGATTTACACAAGTACAAATCCTTTGATAACATGCACAAATAATTAAACTTGAAATAACCTTAGTAGACATGATAGTTAGTTCAATAAAGTGCAAATACATGTCATATCTACTAGGAATCTCACACATGAACCCAATATCACCATATGATGTAAAAATAACACCATGTGAATGTTGGAGCATAAAAAAGGTGACAATGACACTCAAATAATAAAAGGGGTTAATGTGACGTATACCCTCCTAACTAAAATACCACCATGTCATAATCACAATGCTGAATACACTGAAATATGCCATCAAAACCATTGACAGGGACATGAATTGATCACTTTGCACATGACACCTTTTTCAATGACACCACAACACCCATTGTTGAACAATAGTCAGTTACTAGGAAATCCCAAGATTCCTTAGTCAACCATAAGGGTAATGCCAAGAAAGGTGTGTGCTTCCATGATATGTCCCTAGATAATGCCCATACACAATCTGAACCTCTGTAAATATCCGACAACTGATAGCAAAATGTCCAAAAAAAATGCTTATGCATCATATTGGGTAACAGTTAGAACCAAAACTATTGAACCAATTTACCTCAAAATTATGAACTGGAATGGAACTAGTTGAAGAATTGGTATAAGAACCAGTTTAATAAAAATTACATCAAATATTCAAATTTTAATTAAAAAATATATTTATGTACAACAATGTAAATCCAAATTATTAGACACCAAATATGGAAATTTTGCTCGTTTATATTGCTGTAAGGGTGCAAATAACAAAAATACGTCGAGATATAATTTGAGATACATAAAAAAGTTTTGAGAGAACATACATAAACATTGAGACTCTAAATGGTCTCTAGAGTGCATAGCTCATATGGGTTCTGGGGCCCGGGCTTATTAATAGAGTCCAAGAATTTGAAGTTTGCTTTCTCTTGGTGAATGACTTCAACAATTGTTGCCATTTTATGTTTTAAATTAGTGGGCACCATTGGGTAGCATATAGGTTTCATTTAGTTGGCACCATTGAACAACCTATTCCCCTTCTAGGTTTCAAACTCAGAATCCCACAATTCCCAACTTAAGAGGTGAATGAGGAAGGGCTATAGGCCTTATCTTGCACATGTACTAAAATAGTTGTTAAAGTGCGTTGAAAGTTGAAAGACACCCCAATTTCTATCTTCTCCATGTGAGGTTCGATGGATGTGATTCCATTGCCAAACATTCTAAAATGTGGGCCCCATTTCAACTTTTAAGGTTAAAATTTAAGTTGATGAAAGTAACATCTAAGCAAAGATAAATGTCAACATTAACTTTATAACTTTTAGTGGAAAAATCAATTGGAAACGACTAGTTTGATGCACATTGACCAGTTCTATGTATACCTTGGCTTCACTCCCTTCGACTCCCCCTTTTCCCCCCCTCCCCCTCCCCAAAGATTGTATTACAACCCACATACTACAATTCAATTTGATATTATGTTGATGCCTACGCCTTTCACCCTCCCAAATTATCCCACACTTCTACGTCCCTTCATCCACCATGACTGCGACCAAATATGACTTATTATCAAAGATCTTGTGGGGCATTATATTCCTATCCCCACACCATCCATCGCAACAAACTTGCATTTTCCCAAGGTAATTGTGCCATGAACTAGTGGTGTATGATGATGACTGCAAGATGATGTGTAGACATCTCTGTTTTGTCGTCACCCATGTTAGGAATAGGATCACAGAGCAATAAAAAATAAAACAAATCAAAATGAATGTGGAAATAAAACATTGAAGAAACAATACAAGAGAGACACCGATATATGTTGTTCACTTGATATGGGCTATGTCCATGGAGGAACAACTAGTCCTTCCTTTATTTTGTCCAGCAAAATGAAGGGATAACACCTACGACACATCTACTGCAACCTCCTCTCTTAGTCACAATACTCTCTCTCATTGTCTTTAACTTCACCATTACAATATAATATATAGGATCCTGTGGCATCCAAAATCCCTAATCCCTTGACTTGGATTAGGTTACAACCTTAATTCTTAATGGGAATTAGAAAACCATGGGCTGAAAAACTGTGTGCCCAGGCCCCAAACTGCCCAAAATGGATGCAAAAAAAACTGCCCAATTTTTTTTTCTTGAGGGATCTGCCCCTGAACCCCTTGATAGGGGGGGCTGCCGCCCCCCCTGTGACCCTCCTATTGTGCCCGGTGTAACATAAAAACACATGGGGCTAGTCGTACAAAGAATATAATGTTGATATTATGGTAGCTGCGAGAGGTATTAACCTCCACATGTAACCCTGACAAGAATAGAATATTCCGAGAAGCAAGAAGAAACCCTAAAGCATTGGACATAACATTAGAAGACAAGTCGGCTAAAGGAAATATTTAATATTGAGTTTTTAGCCTCCAGAATGAGAAGTCGGCCCAGACAGCCAAGGAGAAGCAGTATAAATACAGGACACTAGAGCTCATTTGACAGATACAGCTCGCAACTGCAGAAATTTAAGAGTGCGCACTGCAGAAATTTAGTAAGTGCGCAAGTCTGGAGAGTAGCTGCAGTTGCAGCTACTGCAACTTGTATTTTCGGTATAGGCTTGGACTTTCTCTTGGTTATGGTTTGGACTTTCTGCCTTGTGTGCTAGCTCTGGAGAGAGGTACGCTACATTGATTGGCTATTAGGCCTAGGGTTTACTTCCAGAATTATTCTCTGTCAAGGTTAAGGTGCTTGGGGGTGGCTTCGGCCTGTGGTTGGGTGACAATATTGTTATATTGTCTATGGTGAAACAAACACACCTATTATTTCTAACATATAACACATACCCAACAAACCCTTGTGAGGGATTGGGATCCAAACACGGTTGATATAAGACCTTTGAATCAAGAAGATAATTAGGCTCCATAATCAACAACCCATAACCCACCCACCATTCTCTCTGCGTGGAGAGAGTATCAATGCCTCCTTCTGCCCAAGAAATATGACTTTCTTGCTTGGAGGAGACTTGAACTTCTTTTAGACCCCTGCACTTGCCCAAATTTTTTTTGGAGTTCCCTCTAATCGAAGAAATTTACTCTTCCATCAAAGATTTGATTACCACTCTTGGATTTCACATACTACTTCCCTTCGTGACTTGTCAGATCAATCCTCAATCCATGTTCCCTTTCGCCCCACCTTGGTTCACACTTGGCATTGTTTAAGAAGATCCATGTTTACCTGTTTGGAGGAGCAAGCACATATCTCTAGGTCACTCCACTTGAAGGTCATTTTAGTAGAGGACACATGGTAGCATGAACCATTCCTAAGTCAAAGATAAGCTTAGAAATTCTTAAGAGGATGGTGATTGTATTTTGTTTATGAAGGCGCTCTAGATTAAGGCCATTAATTGCACATTTTCTAAGAGCACACCATGTCTAGTGGCACTTCATTAATATTTGCTTGGTCAAAGGGTCAAGGAAGGAGAGTGCCCTAGACATGTGGCATGCATGCATTGTGTAAGGGGGGGGGGGTTAATGGACCCCTAGCCGCCTTTTGCACATTTATCAAAGCACACGTCTCTATAATAGAGGAGTGCTCATCCTTTCAAGGGATTTTTAGTGTTTTATGGATGAAGACATGGTCAAAGTGGCCCCAAAACCTCTTCTACACCCTATTCAAGGCACACATCTCAAGAAGAAGTGTCCTACTTTGTAAGGATATAGTTAAGAGTTTCATCGCATTTAATGCACAATCTTTTGGGAGTTCTCTCCACCTAGAACAACTCATACATCAAGGAAAAATGATAAATAATGGAACACTTAGATAAAGGAAAGACATGTGGCCTCTTGACATGGTCAAAGAAGAGGAGCGTTTCACATTTGAGGCCTTCTATGCACAAATCTGTACATCTCACTGCTCCAAAGGGATTTTACAAATCATCTAAAGGAGAGCACTCATGTCAGAGAAGACAAGTGGCACATCATTGACGTTGTCAAGCACATTTGCAATTTCCAAGGTTAATGCCCTAGGGTTTTGGCCGTATTTTATTATTTTTGTGCTCGAGGTAGTTAGAGGAGAGACCTATAAAAGAGAAGGCTCATTTCACTTGCAAATTGTGTTTTCATGTTGGAGAAAACCCTAGAACATTGGGCTGAAAATCAAATATATCTTGTTCAGGTTTGGAGCTTCATTAAGGAAATATTCAGGGATGCAATCATCAATTGTAAGGCTATTGTTGTATCTTGTTTTCCTCTCTTCTATACTGGAAACTTTGCTGCTGTTATAGGGTTTATTTTTCAGCATGAGAGGTCTGAAAGTGACTCTTTTGTCCGCACAAAGACTCTTAATTTCAGATTTGGATTATGTTATGTACTTGGGTTGTTTTTCCTAATAGAAAGCTGTCTTTTACTTCATATTTCAGAATATGATGTTATGTGATGAAACAAGAATATAACAAAAGTACCATTGCATCTTTATGAACTTAGTATGCTGGCTGAAATTTGAATTTGCAGCACTCTTATAACTAAGAAGTATTGTTGTTATGAGCATCTTTATTGGGTGAATATTGTCTATTATCAAATCTTCAAAGTTTCAAAGTGTTTGACTCCATTGCCTAAGGATTAGGCACTATTCTACTTGAATCCACTACCATATATCCATTGCATATCATAAACTATTAGATTGCTAAATCTGATTTTGTTTTAACGGTTAATAAGGACTGATTTAGCAATCTCATCTAGGGAAACCCCCCTTGTGCCATAGGGGAGTTGACCTAAAGTGAGAGAGGTGTCCATTGAGGTGATAGTGGGTGGAACCTTTGAGTTGCCCTAAGCTTGCTAATTTATTATTGGACTTGAATTATCTCATAAGTGTAGTTTTGGAATGTATCATGTCTCTTGGCTTGCGTGCTTGATTCGACGTCATCTTCGGCTTGAGAGCCATCTTTGATGCATGTGCCATCTCCTTTTACTTATATATGGACGTTTTCTTCTCTTTTAATCCTATTGCTCCTATTTTGGATCATTCATCCTCTTCATATAATGATAGTGAGGATGAAAACCCAACTGTGCCTACTCTATCTCCTCTTCCAATCGAGTCTATTGAATCTGAACCTACACCAACTCCACAACTTCCTCAATGGCCGTGTACAATAAGGGAAGGGATCGACGATCTAGTTGGTGATCCTTCTGTTGAGTGCCAAACATGTTCACAATTTCAATGAGCCTCTTCTCTTTTGGGTCAAGTTATAGGGACTCTAGATATGGAAACATTTAAAGAAGCATCTCACCAACTAGAATGGGATGCAAGAACAATGAATGAAGAATTTTGTTCCTTAATGGTGAATGATACTTGGGATCTAGTCCCTCGTCCGAAAGGAAGAAAACTTGTCAAATGCAAATGGGTTTATAGGACTAGGTATGCAACACATCACAGTGTTAACAGACACCAGGTTTGGTTTGTTGCTAAAGGATTTTTACAGGTAGAAGGCATTGACTACAATGAAATGTTTGCTCTAGTTGCCAAAATGAATTCCATTCTCCTTGTCCTTTCCGCCTTATATCGATTGGAGGTCCATCAAATGGATGTTAAAACCACCTTTTTGCATGGGGATTTTCAAGAATAAATTAATGTGGAACAACCACTTAAATTTGTTTAGAGTGACTTTAGTCTTGTTTGCCGTCTCAAGAATCCCTCTATGGCCCCAAGCAAGCTCCTTGACCTTGGTATGAAAAAATGAACTGATTCCTATTTGACTTCGACTTTTCTAGATGCCACTCTGACCCAAGAGAGTAGGTGACCATCTTCTCATACTTGGTACTTTATGTTGATAACCTTATACTCACTGGCAAAGACCCCAAACTTAGTACTTCTAACCAATGTTATCAGAACCAGACTGGTCATCAAACCGATCAACCCCAAAAATTTGAACTGGAATGGAACCGGAAAAAACGCACCAAAAAACCGGTCAACCAAAAAATACATAAAATATTCAAATTTGGAAAAAAAGATATATATTCATGTGCATCCATATGAATCCAAACCATTATACACTAATATGCAAAGTTTCTCATGTATATAGCAAGTAAGGGTGCATATAACCAAAATAACACCAATTGCAATCCATCTCTAAACCAAAATACATCAACAAAGAGGCTCTCGATGGCCTCTAGAGTAAAAAAAATTATGCTACAACAAGTAACTACATATCATCAAAATCATTGATTATATTGGGATCCTCATCATCAATATCACCCTCTAAGCATTAAAATAAGATAGAAAAAACTTAACATGCCTAATCAATGATTTTGCTTGAGTGAAGGGTATATTTTCACTAGGGTCATGATGGAGGAGTTCAACAAGCAGTGCCACCAACATCAAGGTACATAGAGGGCTTGGTGCTCTTGATTAAATGGCAGTGCCATACCCTCATACATGATAGAATCCAGTGGAAACATTGCAATACTACTGTTGGATGCAGGCCGAGTCAGGAAGAAAGGCTATTTTTGGAGGAGAAACATGCAAGGAGGAAAGGATAGCTGGAAGGAAAAACAACATGTCTAAGAGAAGCAAGCGAGGCGCGTATGCAAGGAAGACCTAACGACGCTAGGGTTAGGGTTTTTGTAATGGATTGTAAGGGGCGGTGAGCCAAGGATATAAATAAGTAGTACTAGGCGACAAAGAGCGAGGGAGACAGAGGGAGGGATATATACAAAAATACACAGAGGAAGAGAAAGTTGTAAGTACTGTATGAGTCATTAAGTTGGTGAGCTAGGGGAGTAGTGAGCGACTCGATCCCGAGGGTTAGATCGCAGGCTGAGGAGAATGGTGCGATCTAGTCAGCTTCGCAGGGATCGAGGAGCCTGGGGAAAAGGGTGAGACCTAGGATTGTAACCACGCACGACGTGATATATTTTTGAACCATAAGAAAATCTTGAGAGCCAGATCTTTGTGGACGTAGCCCAGGAGGGGGTGACCATAGTAACACTTGTGTTATGTGAAGGAATGTATGCGTCTTTATATCTGATTACTTGATGAATGTTAGATGAATGAAGTAACTAGGTAGATCTGGTATTCCACATGCATGAATAAAATGACTGTTATAATTAGATGTTAGACTGAATGAATAAAGATTACAGAGCACAACCACAGATCTCCGCTCATTCCCAGGTTGCAAACACCTAAGTATTGCAACCACCCATAGAGCTATCTCGGGTGAGACTGCGCTATACACTCTGTGTGTTGTGTTGCCTTTTGGTTTACCAGAGGGGTCGATAGTTTTTAAGGGCTTTTGTTGGGAAGCTTATCAAATCTGAACCAGGGTCAATCAAGGATGGTAAGGTAGAATCAGACTAAACCATAAAGAATCCTCAAGACCAAAAGAGGAGTAGAAAGCCAACAAATGGTTCCGTTGCCGGTTGGTTGGAAGAAAATGGGACTGAGTATGTGAGATTTGTGGAATACGCGTCAAGAGAATGTCGAGTTAGACAATAAGTCGTTAAGAGAATGAGAATCTAAAAGGGAATGTTCAGACCGTGGAATCCAACGAAGGCAGAGATAGAGAGCTGGTTGAAGACAAAGGAGCTAGAGTTTGCGTAGAAAGATAACATAAATCCGAAGTTGACACCGCGCAAATATATAGACAAGTACGTATTCAATGACTTGCATGAAGTCTTTTTCTGTGATTTCCTGCATGTATTGCAGGAGTGGATAAAAAGATTGAAACACAACCATCCTACAAATCGGATCAGATAGCTAGAGTGGAATCCTGAAGAGATCGCGCAGTTACAACAAGTTGATAATAAGTTTATGCGTGCAATAGATTTCTGGTTAGACAGCATTGTTGCAGGATTTATCACAGAATTTGCAGCAGATACAACGAATTCGTACAACACAGTTGAACAAGAGTTCTTGAAGGGACCTCAAGGTAGGTACATTAGATCGTTATATACTTCCATTAAGATATTACTATATAATAAAGGTGTAATGACAATGGAGTCAGACAACTAAACTTCCTTGCGTGCATGGGGGAAGGGGGGAAGCACTGACAGGAGAAGGAGAAATGGAAGGAGAAGGGGATAAAGGAAAGAAGGAGGAGGCCTTGGATCCAATTATGATGGACGAAGTCCAGATCACGCCGATCATGGCAACAGTGGAAAGACGCGCAGTGGAGTACCCTACCAATATAAGGTGAACACCAAGAAGAGAGCCGTAGCCGCGAGGGAAGGCTTGGCAAGTGATGAAGAGGAGGTAGAGGATCTCCGAGCTGTGGAGCAGATTGAGGAAATCCTGCGCGCGACATATCAAAGGAAGACGAGAGGTCCAAGAGAGGAAATAGAATGCAACACTTCTATCCATATCATTGTCAGTGTGGAACCATAAACCCATGTGCGACTAATAGATCAAGAAGAACACCACCATTTAGACAACCGAATTTCGAGAGAAGGAAGACAACATGAAGTACATCTACATAAGGAACAACAAATGGGGGAGCCAGTCAGGAAGCATTAGTAAAGTATCTACACCGCACAAAGGTAATAGTTCAACATTCAGGATGGCAGGGCATGATCCCACCATCAGGTTACCAGAATTCAAAGGAGAGGCGTTGGAGGATCCAGAGAAGCACTTGTTTATCTGCAAAAAGATCTAGGAAGCGAAACAGATCACAGACGAGGACACTAAACTTGCACAGTTAGCTATCACGCTAAGAGATCGCGCACTGGATTGGTACATGAGTTTAGCTGCGAACAGTCCACCAGGGATAACCAGAACGATTGAAGATATCAAGAAGCTGCTGATAAATGAGTTCCAAAAGCCTAGTTCAGAGGATCAATACATGAACGAGATGATAGAGATTAGACAGAAACCAGGAGAATCTATATGGGAGATTGACCAGAGATTCAAATGATTGAAGGGAAAGCTAAAATACGTCATGACAGATATGCAGCATAGGCATCTGTTCGTCAATTCACTGCTACCACACTTGAAATATCCGTTATGACAACAAAAGTTCAGACACAGGCATAGGCTCTACAAGAATCCCTACAATTGGAAGAGAACCAATATCAGAAAACAGATCCAACCATAGAGAAGCTGAAGGAGGATCTGAAGAACTTAACGTTCCAGCGAAACCAGAACAAAGGTAAGGACAAAAGAGAAGTCGTTTAGTGTACCGCATGTAGGACAAAAGGACACCATAAGAACAAATGTCCAACATTCGCGTAGTACATGGCAGCAGGAATGCCAAACCCGTTGCCAACAGGAGTACTGTGGTGTGAGATCTGTAAGAAACAAGGTCATGATCCATATCACTGCCCAATGATGCAGAAGTACCAGACAGTATCAAAGAGCTCGTATTGCAACTTTTGCAAGTCAGTAGGCCATGATGACAAAGATTGCAGAACCATGGACCTCATGGGAGAAAGAACATTAGATGCATACAAGGTGTAGGCATAAATGATGATCGGGCAAGCCGCACCTCAGCTTAACCAAGTACCAGCCCCGTATATTACTGCGCAACAACAGTATAACACCGCGCAACAACAATACAACACTGCGCAGCTGCAGTACAATACCGCGCAGCCACACTATAATACCGCGCAGTATAATCAGGCGCCTCAGTATAATGCGCTGCGAGGGGATCGAGCTGCTACAGAGGTGGAGGAAGAGCAAGAGGAGGCTTTGGAAGAGGCAGAGGACCAGTGGTATGCCACAATTGTCAACAACCAGGACACTATGCAAGAGAATGTACACTTCCGCCAACGACCCGTATGTATTGTCGCGCATCAGATCATGACACGGAAGAATGTCCGACACTATTAGGGAAGATCCAGGAGAACAGAAATCAGAACAATCAGAATGTTCAGTGGATTTCAACAGAAGCGAGGGATGAAGGAAGAAACTTACGCGGGGAGGAGCTAAAACAAGAAACGACGCAGTAAGACAAGAGCCAACACAACACCAATGGGTGAAAAAGAATGCCGAACCAAAGAAGCAGTTTGATGCGCAGAACGAAAAGGAGACATTCAAGCAAGCTAGACAAGAATTTATGAAACCAGACATTGCATCGACATCGACTGCGCAGTATAATAAGGAAGTACCAGCGTATGAGATGCCTCCATCACTGGATCACACCGAAGAAACACAACCACTGGGACAAGTAAGTACGATTAAGGTTTTTTTGCAATCCTGTGCTAGACTACTAAATGATCCATCCTCTGTTAAAGTATTACAAAATATGCTAGAAAGATGTAGCATAGAGGCAGAAGGAAAGCTAGAACATAAAACAATTCATCATCTGCATACAAGAAGGAGAACAAACAGGGAATTTAGATTGAACGCCAGCATTGGAGATTTCAACATGGGAGATATTATACTGGATTTAGGATCCGAAGTAAATGTGTTACCTAAGAAGACATGGCAATGTATGGGAGAACCCACATTAGGATATTCACCTGTTCAACTTAAACTAGCAAATCAACACAAAGTTCTACCAATTGGAAGACTAAAAGGAGTGACAATAGATCTGGATGGCGTACGGACTAAAGCCGACTTCGAAGTAATCGAGATAGTGGATGGCACAACACCTTATTTGACATTGCTTGGCTTGGATTGGGCGTTTGATAACCAAGCCATAACCAACTTAAAGACGAGGAAGATGACATTCGAGTCAGGAGAATACAGAGTCATTGCGCCATTGGACCCATCAAAAGGGGAAAGGTTTGTAGAACCTACTTGCTTGGACCTGGAGGAAATTAACCAGTTGTACAGAACAACCGCACGAGAAGAAGATTACGTGAACCCGACTGCAGATGGGGTACTCAGCTCGAGAAGCATCACCTCATGTGCGTTACACTCAAATATAGGATTAGAAAACTGGCAGTAGAGGTTACACGAAGTCTCCACAAGAAGATGTGCAAGAATAGACCGTGCAGTAAGATGGGTAGGTACGAAGATAAGGGAATCTCCCAGCATCCATGGGGTGAATGACTTAGAAGCATTCGTAACACGATACAAAAATGAAGTGTTAGAAAATCAGAGGCCCTTAGCCCTGGATATAACACTCAAGGCAACACCTGCAAGATGGTGGGGTGCGCACAAAGAAACAATTAACGACTGGTATAAATGTAAGCGGTTACTGCGCATTAGGTTTTGCGCAGAACAAGGGAGCAACCAACTGCCGAAATATGACGGACAGGGGGCATCGACAGAACACTTGGAGAAGTGCAGAGCGCTATGGAAAATGACACCACCGGAGGACTGGCCTCATTATTTTGTTCACACATTAGAAGGCATCCCGACAAACTGGTACACAGACCAGGAACTACGCAGAGGAACTACAAACTGGACAGTCTTACAACAGAACTTTAGAGTCACTTTCTCATTTGAGCATGAGAACCCCAACATAGACGCAACACTTAAACAAATTAGAGGGGTGATATTCGTTAAGGAATCGGAGGTTGAACTCATGACAGAAGAACAACAACAAAATAGATAGACAGTAAAAGAAATACTGTCATGCTACCATGTGCAGGAAGAAGCACCAGATGAAGATGACCTGCGTGATATTCAGATTGAGGAAGTTGAAGGCGAAAGAGAAGTGGAAGGTCCACCTCTGGAATCATAAGTAATTGCTGCGTCGATCAAGGTGAAGAAAGTCAACATTGGGACAGTTGAGTATCCCAAAATGGCCAGCATTGAAGACTATTGGGATGAGCAAACAGTGGAAAACATAATAGAGTTACTGCGCGAGTACAGTGACCTGTTCCCAACAACGTTCACAGAAACGAAAGGCATAGCAGGAGAGCTAGGTGAAATGAAGATACCGCTCAGAGCTGAGGCAAGACCGATTAGACAACGACCATACAGACTAACCCTATATATAAGCAAAAAGTCAAAGCTGAAATCGATAGGATGTTGGAGGTTGGAATCATAGAACCTGTAGAGGAATCTGAATGGGTAAGCCTGATGGTAGTTCAGGAGAAGAAACAAGGGGGAATAAGAATATGTGTCGATCTGAGGAAGCTGAATGATGCGTGCCTACATGACCCGTTCCCTACTCCTTTCACAGATGAGGTGTTGGAGAACTTAGGAGGACATGAAGCTTATTCATTCACCGACGGATTCTCAGGAGACCATCAGATCAAGATAGCAACGAAAGAAAGATACAAGACCACTTTTGCCATGGAATGGGGATCCTACCAATATACAGTTATGATGTTTGGACTGAAGAATGCACCAACAATATTTTCCAGAGTAGTCATAGCTGCATTCAAAGAATTCATCCACCAGTTTCTAGAGTTATATCTGGACGATTGGACAGTCTATAGTCTGTTGAAAGACCATGTAGGGGTGTTGAGGCTTATGTTAGAAAGATGCAGGCAGTGTCAGATATCGTTAAATATCAAGAAGTGTATCTTCAGAACACCTTTTGGGATACTATTGGGCCATATAGTATGCAAACAAGGCTTGCTAGTAGATCCTGCCAAGATTGCAGTAATTGTTAATCTACCACCACCAAAATCAGTCCGTCAGTTGAGAGCGACATTGGGACACACAGGATACTACAAGAAATCTATAAAGGGGTATGCGCAGATCACTGTGCCAATGGAGAAATTGCTAAGAAAAGACAAGAAGTTTCAATGGAATGAGGACTGTCAGCATGGATTGGACACCCTGAAAGAGAAGATGGTAACCACACCAATACTAGTATTCCCAGATTAGGAAAAGACATTCCATGTACACGTAGATGCATTGACCATAACACTTGGAGCTATTCTGGTGCAGCCAGGATCAGGAGAATTGGACCATCCCATAACATTCGCTAGTAGAAAACTGTCAGAATCAGAGCAAAATTACAATACCACAGAAAGAGAAGGCTTAGCTATGGTCTATGCGCTTCAGAAATTCATGCACTATTTATTGGGAAAACATTTCAAGATGTTCATAGACCATTCAACTCTCAAATACCTCGTCAACAAGCCAGTGTTGGGGGGGAGAATTTGTAGATGGTTATTGTTGTTCCAGGAATTCAACTTTGAAGTGATAGTCAAACCAGGGAAGTTGAACGTAGGACCTAATCACCTGTCGAGGATCACTATTGGGGAGGAACCTACGAATCTAGAGGACAACTTTCTCGACGCACAACTATTTTCAGTCCAGCCGATGAATACTTCACATACATCATCCAGTACCTGAGTACAGGGACTGGGTCACAATAATTCAACACTGCGCAAAAGAAAAATATGGTAGTCAAGGCTGCAGACTATTAATTGATTACAGGACACTTATACAAAATGGGTGCAGATAGCATCTTGAGAAGATGTGTGCTAGAACATGAAAGACCTAGGATTTTAGCAGAAGCCCATGAAGGAATAGCAGGAGGACATTATGCAGGAAAAGCTACCGCGCAGAAGGTATTGCGCGCAGGACTATGGTGGCCGACTGTTTACAGAGACTCAAAAGACTATTGCCAGAAATGTGATGTATTTCAGAGGGTTGGTAAACCGAATAGAAGGGACGAGATGCCCCTGAGACCACAAGTAACTTTGCAGGTATTCGAGAAATGGGCAATAGATTTTGTGGGACCAATTAACCCACCAACCAAAAGGTCAGGAGCAAGGTACATTATTACTGCGACATAGTACTTAACAAGATGGGCAGAAGCAACACCAGTAAAATATTGCAGCGCAGAGACAACAACACACTTCTTGTTTGAGCAAGTGATCACTAGATTTGGATGTCCAAGGATTTTGATGAGTGACTAGGGCACTCACTTCATTAACAACACTATTAAGGCTATCACTAAGGAGTTTGAAGTTTATCATCAAAAGAGTACACCATATCATCCTCAAGCAAATGGAACAGTGGAAGCCTTTAGCAAGATCCTCTAGAATGCACTGACAAAGATCTGCAACGTTAATAGGGACGATTGGGACTTGAAGATACCAACAGTACTGTGGGCGTACGGGACCACATGCAAAAAATTGACAAGGCAGACACCATTCAGATTGGTGTATGGACAAGAAGCAATGGTGCCATTAGAGTTTTTGGTACCTAGTCTATGCATAGCAGCAATTACCAACATGATAGAGCGAGGCGCAGTACAGGAAAGGCTAAGTCAGCTGATGATCATGGAGGAAGATAGGATTCTAGCAGGGTTTTACCAAGAAGTACATAAAGCAAGGGACAAATCTTGGCATGACAGACATATCAAGAGGAAATTTTTTAAGGAGACTTAGTCTTGGTGTACGACAAATCTCTTCAGCACCTAGGAAAATTCAGAATGCATTGGTTAGGACCATATGAAGTAAAAACTGTCACAGATGGGGGAGTTGTATAGTTAAAGGATTTAGGAGGAACAAAACTTAGAGGGATGATCAATGGGAGTCAATTGAAGCTGTATAGGGACAATCTACCTCCTAGCACTTAAAAAACTAACAGAGGGGTTACCGCGTCGGACATCAAAAGAGAGCAAGAAAGGCGTAGCGTGCCGAAAAGAGAATGGGCACGCGTAGTAGGAAACGCTAGCGCGACGGAGAAAGGACCAACCGTCACTAAAAGGCGGAAACGACGAAAAGGACGAGTACGACAATTAAGCGCCAACGGACGACGACTACCAAACTTGAATGACACGAGCGATTGACGGGATGCTGCATTAATCGCGTCAACTTGTGACGGCAAGGGAATTCAATAGCAAGTACGCGGGAAGCGCGAGTTCATTCAAAACGCAAGTTGGGTAACGTCTCCGAGAAGTTTCACACGATTCCTATATAAGGTAAGCACATGAGGATCGAAAGGGTTATTGAAATTGAGAAAATCACAGAGCGACAGAGTATACGGAGCAGAGAGCGAGTTTGTAGAAGTTACAGAGCCAACTAAGCTCGACGGAGAATACCTTTACCACCATGGCAGCACCCAAGCTAGGAGTGCCGAGCCAGACCTACAAATGACCTCGAAGCAACCTCAGAGCACCTCAGCAATCACAGGAAAGTGAACAACAACCACCTCGGCCTCCGGAGTTCGTCAACTTGGACGAAATCCTGTCGCTTGATATGGCACTAGGAAGCCCCACACCAGTGGTGGAGGAAACCCAACAAACAACACCAGTGGGCATGGACATCGATATGTCGGAAGTAGGACAGAGCCAACAGACCTAGGATACAGGAAATCCTTTGCGCTCTGAAAGCCCTGAAGAAGCATCGAGGGTTAATGGGACGGTCCTAAACCAGCCAGAAACGACCGCACCAGAAAGGTCACACACAACCACGCTGGAACAGTCACAAGAGGGCACAGTGGAAGATGTCACCGGTCGGGCAGAGGAGTATGCAGAAGAGAGAACAATGGAAGCAGGAACCTCGAGTCAGCCACCACAACGCAAGGACAAGCAGCCAGTAGCAAGATCACCGCGTAAGCAGGCTGCTGCAACCATAGTCTTGCTGTGCATTCCGGAAGGGGTGTGTGTCGTGGGTAACCTGTTAGGCCACGTGGAGAAACTACGGTATTCAGACCATGATGTGATTGACACAGACAAGTTTCCAGAGTTTGTCAAGAAAGTTTACATGAATACTGTGGGTATAGGACACTTCGACGAACCAATTAACCAACCAAAACAGTGGGCAACCGAACTTGCCAAAACCAAGATTCTAGGCCTGTTGGAGATCTCGCATTTTGGAAGGGGACGAGATGTAAGCAACTGCGTCAGGCAACTGATGGCAGTTACCCACGGAGGATACCTATGGGTGGAAGAGCTCGTCTCGATAAATGTAGAGCTCATTACATACATTACAGGATTGCCACCACGGGGGGAGACACCCGTGCAGTTCCTTGATGACAAGACGAAGGAGAAGGCACTGGCAGAGGAAATGAAGAAGACTTATGGTACAGAAAGAGGGTCGCGTAGAATCATAATAAAGCGCATTAGTGACGCAGCAACAAGGATGGCCACAAAAATCATGGCGTGCAAACTACTCAGGAAGTGCAGCAAGGAGGAAGTCTCTGCTGGGGTCGTCGCAGCTGGAGCACAATGTGTTGAGGGCACTATGCTCAGCTGGGCCCCGTACTTGTTAAATTTGTTCCTGGAAGAATGTAAGGATGCGCATGACCTGGGGACATAATTTCACTATTCTTGGCTCCTCGTCCTTATCGCCTTGGTCGGATGGAGGGAGCCTAAATATACATACTTTGCCGAGAGATCCAATCGTTTCCGCAGTGCGATACCTATCACCGGGGAGTACTTCAGACCCCAAGAACAAAAGTGCGAATGCAGGCATGTTCGCAGGGTATTACAACGGCCTGCGGGAAAACATCGCCAACACTTGGCGGATTATGCCAGAAGTGGTTGCACAATATCAGGGCATAGCCAACTTCAAAGCGACTAGGCATACAGTGTGGATCCAAGCACGAAAGGATCCCGAGAACCAATGGTTACAACTGTGGTATTGCGTCAAGGAAGAGGACGTAGAAATGGCCATCAAGGATTGGCACGAGGACTGGAGGATTCCAGACTTGAATCAAGGGATGCCCGCGGATAAGGAGGCTGAGGCAGGGCAAGAACAGACACTTGCAGGAGACAAAACGGCGCCCAAGAAGCCAAGGGCAGGTCAGAACCTGACGCAACAGAAGAAAGGGGGTGTGTCCAAGAAAGGCACCCAGGGAGGGAGAAGAACAACACCCAGGCGCTGCAGGAACATGAAAAAGAGACTGAGACAACACAAACATCAATTGCTACTCAGCAGGAGCAAGGCCAGACCAAGAGGCCAATTATACAAACGGGGGGTGCGCGCAAGAAAGCTAAGGCGCACAAAACGCCACCAAAATGTACGATCACGGAGGACGACACGGACTTCGTAGCCCAAATGGTCCAGGATCGAACAACAAAGGATTTTGACGAAGCTCAGCGCCAAAGGGACATGATTCAAGATGAGCTGGCAGGCATGCGGCAACTCCTCGAGCAGATCAAAGAAACACAGAGGGCTGATGGAGGAATAGAATCAGTCACAACAACAACACAGATAGGAGCCAATGCTGGATCGAGTGAGCATGATAGGATCCAGACGACAACACAGTCGAGCTCGACGTTTCATGTTACACCCAACATGTTGCGCATGGATGAAATTGTGGGTTAGATACCCTTGAAGGAATTGGCCCAAATACAGTTGGTATACCAACCAAGGCATTGTATAAACTGCAAGTTAGCGTCGCGCAGGAGGTACAGTCGTATGCACGCACAGATGCAACAGAACTGCAACAAACGAAGGACAACAGAGAAGAGTTGGAATTAGTGCTCGAGCAGGTCAAGCTCGAGACCAAAGACGAGAAATATTGCGCGGATAGGCTTGAGCAGGGATTGACTGTAGCCTATGACAAAATTCCAAAGACCGCGCAGACAACAGAGCTCACGACGACGCAAAAGATTGATCAGAATGTGTAGACAATCGATCAATACAGGCACGAGATCGAGCACCTTCGGGAACAACTCATTCGTACCACTCCCCCGGAGGTGAAGGAGCAAAGGAAGCAGGAAGCAGCAACACAGATAGAGGAGATGGAGCGACAAGTCCACGCAGCTGTCGACTTGTTCGATAAAGCAGCACAACTATGGACGAAGATGGAGGAGGATCAATAGGTCCAACAGTCGGACCAGGAAGAGGAGAAGATAACCGCAACTATCCAGGACCTCAAGCAGAGGCAAAAGACAATGCCGATCACGTGTTGGATTTTAATGTTGTTCAATTACATTCAGTTACTTTATAAATTTACTTGAACTGAAGCATAAACCATGAACAATAGCAACAGTAATAACCAAGATCACAAGAAGAATAACCATGCACAGAGACACTAGTACAATAGAAAATGCTTATATTAAATTGATGTTATTACAATGATGACAGTTTCATATATATAGAACATATGGTGACCATCCATGAAAGGATGTGTCACTTGGATAATAAGTAACTATTTATTTACTAAGTATATTTATACGTTGTATTATAAATATTATGTCATATATATTTATATATATATAT
>ML837929.1:0-32447 GCA_009831015.1 Picea engelmannii | reverse complement strand
AAAGTGAGGAAGTGTTGGAGGAACCCTTGGATGCACTAGACCCTTCATGTTACAATGAAAGTGATGATGTGATTAAGAATATTGATGAGTTTATACATGTTGGGAGATGTAAATGGGATGTGATTTGTCATGATGGAGATCCCATTTATGACGTTGAAGGTCATTTTCAATTATTTCCTTTTCAACAACCATGTGTGATTTCTACTAATTCAGATGTTTGACAATGTGAAGATGACATGATTATAGATTTGTTCCAACCACCCAAGGATGACTTATTGCAGCATTCTCATGATGATTTCTGGTCATACCTTGGGGGGTTTGATATATATTCTTTTGAGCACTTGGATTTACTCTACGAAGAGGATTTTCAACCACCATTGTGCTTTGATTTTGACGAGGGTAAGGACATGATTTGCCCAGGGCCTAATTTTTGTGACAAGATTTTCCAGCCTCCCTCTTTCCCTTCATTTCACTATGTCACTAAGGATGTAGCTCAGAAACACACTCCTTGTCTCAGTTTGTCTCTGGGGAATTTTTTTTTCTTAGAATTTAAGGGTAGGTTGAATGCCTTAAGAAGAAGTTTGACATCTCAATCTCTCAACCTTCCCCTGAGTAGCTGTTAGTCATCCTCTAGATTCTTGTTCATCCCTTCTTAGGCCTCGGGGAGTGATAAGATCCAGAGTAGTCAACCTTCAGAGTCTTTGAGAAAACCTTATGAGTGTTTATCTTGTCACCCACCCTTTCAGAGGTGGATCGAGCATTATTGTGGGAACATGAGTTCTCATAATTTGGTTCCTCCCTCCTGCTTCCATGAGTTAGACTTTCTGATTAGTTATGACACAATGGATGTTCTAGCTCATGACCTTTTTGTGATTGACTTATCTTTATTTTAGTGCATGATGACGCACAAGGGTAGATGTTTTGATACAATGCTAGGATGGTTTTACTGGTTATATGATTACACCTAGTATTTCATTAACATAGATCACAACCACCTTTTCATTAACATAGTGGTTTTTCATATGAACAAGGGGTGAGTTACACCACCCCTCAAGATCACAACAATTTTTCTTGTTTTAGTGTGTGTAGGCACATGTCATACCATGAGATGTCGAGGTTCTCATGTACATGTCCCCATGTAGGAGCCAAATTTTACCCCCCAGGCTAGGGGTAAATAAGGAGATCACGTCTCGAGGCCCACAGGTAGCAGACATGGAGTGCCGAGAGTCAGATTGAGCAACAGAGCCTGCAGGGTCCCTCCTATTCTTGTTCATCATTACTCATCACCAACAACAAAGCAACATCCACTACATCAACTTTGTCCCAAAAGACAACATGTCTTGCTTCATGAGGTAACAAGTCTGGTGTCATGGTAAGTGTTACTTTAATATTTGAAGCATTTGAACATGTTGCAAAGAATCCTTTCTTGATTATGAAACGTTTGCTTGGAAATTATACCTTTTGCCTAATTTCACCTTGGTGGTTGTCATTGTGCCCTAGCAAGTTGGTCACCCTCAGGCTAAGGGTTGCTACTGGGTAGTTCCTTGAAGGGTCATCGTACCATCCCAGTCCATGCTTGCCACTTTTTGTATTTATTCCCTTCCGTTTCCTCATCTTCTGGGTTTCCGGGTGCATTGACCCAAGAAGGGATTGTACCTCATTTCATGGGAAGAAGGAGCTAAAGGCCTAGAGGTGTTGTAGCTGGAAAAAGATAAAAGCCAATATTATCCTTCTAGATGCTCGCCCTCAGGTCCTGGGAACAATGAAACTCTTCTCCAAAAAATGGAGGACCTGCAAAAGAAATCACATAATTTATAAATGTCCCGCTTGTTGAGGAGATGCATTTTGCGGTGTCCCTTACTTTCCATTGCATATGGTACTCTGTGTCTCTAACTTCAAGTGACATTGCGATACTCTTTACTTTTCATTGCACATAGTACTCACTGTTTTGGACCTTAATCAATTAATAGCAATAAAGGGGCTTGGAAAAATGTTGCATCGTGGATGAAGGGCAACACACCCTCTACAAAGGCACCCATAAATGAGACAATACGAACCCTTGTATGTCAAGAACCCCATGCCTAAAATTCTTCCCCCAATCCACTTCATACTCATCATGTGACCTAGATAGGATCCTCTTGGGAAACATTCCTTGACTTGGGGATTAGCTAACTCAATAGGGCACCTTGACACCCCTCCCATACCTAAATTAGGCAAATTTTATAAGGTCTTTGAGCATTTGTTTAGTTTGAAAAGGGGGGTTTGATGCACATGTTTGGGTGGTTCTCTTATTAGATGTGGCTTACTTGGCATGATTCATATGACTTGTGGACCCTTGGAGGGCATACTTGTTTGTCTTTGCAGGACCTTTCCCACAGGATGGATACTAGACCCCACGTTTGGGGCACCCTTTGATGATGAGCATTTGTACCTTGAGGATGGAGTGCGTTGACTTTGGAGGTACCTTGGCATCATTAGAGAATGATATTGCATCATTTCCCACTTGGAAGTTGGCCTTTGGAGGCCTAAAACATCATTATTAGCCCATGATGTCGCCTTTGGAGGGCTAGGGTTTGATGGAGGACACTTGGCATGGCACTTTGGCACTTGATGGCATGATGTATGGCCTTTGGAGGTCCAATGTTCCACCATTTCAGCCTCGATGTCACACCTAGGAGCCCTACGTCACCCTTCTAGGGCATGACGTCGCCTCACTAGGACTATTTTTAATGTAAAATTTGAATTTTTCAAATTAAATGGATAATTTGAGGGGGTCGACCCTCTTTTATTTTTATGTTGACAATTTAAGTGGACAAATAGGTCAAGGAGGAATCATATAATTACACCTCCTTGATATTTCATTTTATCATCACAACTTTCCTTACACAAGTTAGAGAGAGGTCTGAAATTTTTGCTATTTTTGGGATTATTGGCTCTTTTACTCATGCACTATCTTTTGGAGGATAAGTGTGGAGGTCTCTTTGCTGATTTTTGGATGGATTTTCTGCAATTAGGGTTTATTCTTGTCAAATCTTGGGGAAGTAAGTAGAATTCTGCAATTTCATTTCATGTTAGTGAATGTTTATGGTAAATTTTACTGGTTCATATTGAAGAATCTTGCTTGATAAAACCCTAAGAGAGGAGCATAATTGCTTCCTCCTCTCACAAGGCTAATTTGATCCATAACTTGTGAAGGAAATCCTACCTAGATTTAAACTCTTAAAGCCCTAAAGTGCTAGCACTTTAGGAGTTTGATTCTAGTCTCTTGATTATTATTTACTTCAAGAACTTAAGAAGCGAGAAAAAGTTGCTAGAGCCCAAAAGTGCTTGCACTCTAGCAACACTTCTCTTTAAGGCTTGAAATCTAAGGCCCTAATGTGCTAGCAGCTTAGATTTCAAACCCTACCTCTTATATCTTGCTATTATCATTCTCCAAAACACATTGTATTGTTGTTATAAAAGACTCCATAGCCCTAAAGGCACTAACCTTCTTGCTCTCTTGTGAAGAAAGTGATCAAACAACTCTCTATTCTTATTCTCTGAAGCTTTTCACTAACATAACTAACTCTAACATAAGCTAACTCACTAATTTTATCACTGCTGTAGCAAAAGTCTGCTACAGCCACACTAATCTACATTAAATTGCTGCATACATTGATGGAATGGTGGTATAACATGCTCATAAATTGCTTTGAACAATTGGATATTGATCTATTGAGTTGATACTACTTTTCCATATAAATTCATGCAATTCTGACCTCTTTTACTTGCTGCTGTTACAAAACTATAATTGCTGTTATAAACTATTATACTGCTGCAATCTTGTACCTGCCATAATAATTTTTCAAATCTTGTACCAGCCATAATAAATTTTCATTGTCTATTGTCTTCTGAGGTGCTAACTGCATATCGGTATTTGGAAATCATCATACATATGCTGTAATTTGTTCTTGTTCCAGGCAGGTACCCGAAACATCTTCCACCTCATCAATTTCACAAACATACATATGCTATAATTTCTTCTTGTTCCAGGCAGGTACCCAAAACATCTTCCACCTCATCAATTTCACAAACATATACTTTGACTTAGGTGATCAAGAGAGGGGGCGGTAGGCCTTGCTACAATACTTGCTACTTTGATCCCTTGAGGTCACCGGGGAAGCCTCCCCTGTGGTGGACCTCCTCCATCACTAAAACATGGGGATCTCTTACTAAGGTGACAGTAGTAGGATATCCTGTAGTTACACAAGATTTGGTAATCTTGTGTTGGGCTTTGCACAACTACAAATCCTGCGATAACAGGTTTGATTTCTTTGAGTGCAGATCTACTTATCATGTATTGAAAGTAACAAATATGCCAACTATTACTAGGGTACAATGGTACCCATGTATATTGTGTGTTCTGGGTTTAATATTAATTATTTTGTGTGAAAGATAATGTTTATATTATAATCCTAACATGGTATCAGATTGGGCAATACCTGCCCTGTGCAATGTGCGTGCATAATGAATGTAGATCTGTAAGTTGTGATCACAATAAATCTATGAGGTGTGTGGCTATGCATATGATTGGACTACATGTTGAAGCAAAGTTTGTTATGAAGAACGAAGCCTAGTTCACTATGAATGCGCTATAACAAATATTGGTTGATCACTTCCAAATTGAAAGTTATGCCTTTTGTAGAAGAAATTTTATTCAATGAGATGTTCAGAAATCAGAACATTTGTCTGAGGTGCTTCCTTAGATTATTCATGAAATCGGTTTTCAGGTGAGAATCTTTAATCTGTTAATATTTCAATGAAATATATGTTTCATGGAGTCCTTTAAATCTGTTAGCTGGAGGGGCACTGGTATACAATCTCATTTATGTGTGGCAATGATAAAACTGGTAGTTTTCTACATGGAATGTATGAATGGTGTGAATCATGAGCAGACCATGAAGAAATCCGCAGAAGTGTGTCAGATCTGCTGAGAATGCAAGGACAGGACTATAAAATAGCAGATTCATGTCATATTTAGTGAAGGTTTGCAGGTTTAAAAGTGTCCAAGTGTGCAGTCAGCATGTAAGATTATGCATGCTGTCTCTGAGAAGAGAATGTAGCACAGGCTTGCAGACAATCTGAATGAAATTACATTCCAGCCATGGTTTTATTCTACAGCATTGTGTGCTAAGGAGGCTCACTTCTATTCCTGTTTGGATCGCAGCATCCTACTCTTGGTCTTTGTAGCCCTTGCTTCCTTGTGCAAAAATTCAGTAGCTCGATGCTCCCCTTTGTTGTTTGTGAGCTACACTACCCCTCGGAAGCCCTTGCTGCAGTCTCCAGCAAACTCAATTCAGCAGATCTTTGCCCTTTGCGTTGGCCGTCCTCCAGATCGGTGGTCCTCTTCTTCTGTAAACATCTAGATCTTTGTTGTTTTCTCGGGCAGACTGGGCCCAGGCACCTCCATACTCCTTCCACATTTGACCCCATGTACTGAGGTCTGTTGTGATCAGTGTGAAGTTTTACATCATTAAATTGTTATTTGAAGCCCTCTTAGCCACACGAATGAATCGATGCACAGGTCCAAGTATTGTTTTTTGTGGTTAATGGTTGGCAAAATCAGATGAGTTTTGAATGCATGGTAAATTCCACTTCACTGTCTCTTGGCATGTGGTTACATAAAATGGGTGATGCACAGGTCCAAGTATTGTTTTTTGTGGTCAATGGTTGGCAAAATCAAACCAGTTTTGAATGCATGGTAAATTCCACTCCCCTGTCTCTTGGCATGTGGTTACATAAAATGGGTATGTAGCCCCACCTTTATTATTTTAGTAATGAAACGTTGACTTTTCAAGTACAAATAGGTCCAACATTCTCTATTATCGGTGGCTTGTGGAACATTGGTGAACTTTTTTGATGTGGAAAGTTTTACAACAAAATCTAGCACCCACAAAGTGTAAAGTCCCAAGCACCAAAGTACTAGCTTTGTGTAACTTAGTAACGCTACCCACTGTTACCTCAGTATCTCTTTCTCTCTCTTTAGGTTGGCTCTTCTCCAACACAAGGGGGGTATCCCTAAGTAGGATTCACTAAGGCTATGGAGTGGAGGCTAGGGGTGCCATTCTTAAGCATTTGCTATCAAAGTGTTGTACCATGTAAATAAAAGTTATATCTCCTAGCAAAGCCCCATTGGGTCACCACGATAACTACAAAATATAAGCTCTACCTAGCCTTGAACCTAGGGCACGCCACCATCAACGGACTAATACCGCAAATACATTATCCAACCTTAGGAAAAGGCTAGACCATCAAGGAAACATTTAGTACCCTGCCCTCTAAATCAAACTAAGGAAAAAGTACATCAACAAGGGTACTAACATCATTAAACACATTCCTCCTAGGTGATGTCTAATATCACAATGTTATATCGCCTAGGAAAATCACACCAAGGCAACATGCATTACCCCATCACATCAACATCATAAGAGAAAGGGACATAATAAAGTGCTAACCCCATCCAATCATCAAGTATGCCCCCCATCACACATCCAACATAAGGACCATGTAGAACGCCCTCTCTTAGTGACAAACCAACATCATAACATCAACACACCTAGTCACTAGGATGCTCGATGAAGAAGATAACACATGAAATAACAAGCACCCATGTGTCAAGAGAGTGAACCAAAGCCATGAAAGTAGCATCCACAACCATGAGAAGACCATCAGCCATGACCATCCACCTAAGAAGAATGAGTCCTCTCCAACCCAAAGATCTCCAGTATGAAGAAGAGAAGAGGCTCCATGAAGGTGTATCTCCCTGAAGTCCATCAAAAGCTTCAAGGTACCAGCAGCAAACTCCAGCAATATGATTGAAAATCACAATGTGGAACCTCATACAATATCAAATGTAACAGAAAGCATCGGTCTTGAGATCAATCCCCATTGAGTTGTGTATTGTATATCTTGTGGGTGATTGGCATATGTTGTTGGTTAAATAATATTGTTGGGCCTTATTGCACATAATTATATTTATCTCAATTGGTTAAAGCGTTTGATTGTTAGGAGAGAGGTTGGAGGGTCAAAACATGTGGAGTTCAAATGAATTTTTGTCTCTTTGGACCAAGAAAGGTTACAAAGAGGGTGAAGGCTTTTTTCTTTGCATATATTTACAATTGATGCCCTACAAGGATTGGTAAAGCATTTTGGGTGTTAAAGACAAGACCCATGTTAAAATTCCTTGAGCCTTTTTTTTCGCAAAAGAAAAGTGACCCATTTTTAAAATAAAAAGGGGGAACATTACATTTTCACATTCTTTTTTAAAGGTATCAATAATCTTTTGTTGTTCTTAGAAACATGTTCCTCCTGAAATTGCTCATCTGGTTTACCTAATTTTCTGCAAAGTAATTTATTCTCAAAACTCTGTTCAAAATGCTGACTTGCTTAACTTCTCTGTAGGAACTTTGAGATCAACTTTCTTCTACTAGCTGGTTACCTGAAGCTGTTACCCATTGAACTTGTTAAAGCATTTCCAAGATCAATTTTGAACATTCATCCATCTCTTCTTCCTGCTTTTGGAGGCAAAGGTTATTATGGGATGAAAGTGCATAAAGCTGTTATTGCATCTGGAGCCAGGTTATAGATTTTTTGATAGCTTTTAGCATTTTAATTTTTTTTCTTTTTTCTGTTACTCTCTAAATTTCTTTGTGATTTTGTAAAAGCATTGCCTTACGATGTAATATTTGAGAGGTTAGAACTTATGTCTAGATGCCTTTCTAATATTTGTGGCATGGTTTTTTAAACTTAGGCAATAAAAAAGTTTGTTCTTTTGTAAGATTAATTCAAGATTTGTGGGGTGATAAGACAAAGAAAAAAAATAAACACATTAAGTTGGTGTTTCATAAAATGTGATTTAGCAATGATTCTGTATAGCACAGAAGATTATGAAACATAATCTTATAGATCATAAGAGATATTTGTCAATTTTCACATGCACCTATGTGACCAATTTTCAGATCTGGAAATTGCTACCTAGTGAGCAACAAGCAAACCCTAGCTTTCTTTCACTGAACAATTTCACACTGAAAATTATGACGAAATTATATGCAGCGGAAACAACAAGATAAGAGCTGAATCATCAACACAACTGAGATAAATTTCTGTTCTGTAAACTTTATTAAATTCAGAATATCTGAGAGCAAAACTAGCTCTCCCAGTCAACAACCTTTGACCACAACAATCCTGAGGATAAACCGTCCTTCACAACAAAAGTCAGCAAAATTACAACTCAGCAAAATACCAGAAATTTGCTGCCACCTGTACCTATGCTGACATCAGCAGTACGGACCTGTTACTTGTGTGCCAACTCACACGTGTGGACTGAATCTGTCCTTCACACGTGCGGATCCCTTTTTCTGTCCCTTGGCCTGCTGCCACGTGGCTGTACGGACTGTAAGGCCTGTCTGTACAGTCACATGTGCGGCTGTCTCTTGGCTCCACACGTGCGGCCTCAACTCTTCTTCTTCTTCTCACATGTGTGGTCTCACACGTGTTCCTCTTCCTTGGCTGAAAATAGAAGCTTTTACCTGCCTGAGACAAGAACAGAAAAACACAAGAAACCCTAGGCCAGACTTGCTTCACAATTGCAGATTTCTCCTTGCTGAAATTTTCAAGCTCCCTTGCATGAGTGCGCCTCACTTAGCTTTCTCCATCTTGCACACTAATCTAATGTCACAATGACATCTCTCCTTTATATAGGAGTCCAATGAGTGAGTTTAGGAGCCCTTCCTAAACTCAACAATTAATTAGAATATTTTAATCATCTTTTGTGGGTGTGGCACCCCCACACAAGTCCCACAAAGCCTATCAACTTGCCCATGATGCCCTGGCCTCATTTCTAGGCCGAATTTGACGAAATGAAAGTCAAACCTGATGCCAATGAAATTTCCCATATGCATGGCACCTTGGCATCTAGTGGGAATACCTCCCGAAGCTACAAAATCAACAATATTCTGATCACATGGGAAGAAAGAGTAGAATTCAATGCTGTAGTATTCACCAAATGTCTTGGTTTTATGAAGAGTGCAATTTAGCAATGATTGCAGATGGCACACCATATCATGAAACAAAGTATCATTACAGGCCATAAGAGATCTTCTGACCACATAATTGGAAGAAAGAGTAGAATTCAAAGTTGTAGTATTCACTAAATGTCTTTGTTTTCTGAAGAGTGCAATTTAGCAATGATTATGATGGCACACCAGATTATGAAACAAAGCATTATTCTATATTATTAGTGCAACTTTAATCATGTATTTGCAACAAAAGAGTATATTTGAAACCTGCGGTTTCACCAATTATATCTAAATATGGTCTACCTTTTTCTTTTCAAAGTAACGACTATATTTTGTATTAGAAAGGGCTGTGGCTGAACTATGCAATGGTGTAATACAAAAATGAAATAAAAAGGCCACAAACTATTGTCAAGATGGCACAGATGTTCGTCCAAAATTTTCCAGCTGATCCTACCCGAAACCAACAAGAGAACCCTGGCAGGTGTACTACCTTACAAACTATAGAAACAAAACTAGTACCCGACAAAACATTACTACTAACAAAAGAGGAAAACTTGAAAGTTCTGCCCATTCGGGCCCACCTGAAAATCCATGTTTGGCTCTGTTGCCGCCTTTATACACACCTCGGGTTAACATGGAAAAACTTTTAATCCACTAGATGTGTCCTTGGGGGCAAGTCTTGAGTCAAGGTGCTGTACCCTGATCCTCGACTCCTCCGTCTAGGCCAACTCCTAGCGAAGCCAAGGGGGGGTAGTCCATAAAGAAAAATCTAAGGCTTGAAACTAAGTCTAAGATTAAGAAAAATAAATCTAGGATTTTATTATGAAGCAACAAGATCTACACTAGCAACATATATGATGATAAAATTGCTTAAAACATTCAAAGCATACAAAGTACTTGCATGAAAAATATAGCTGAAGAAAAGAGACAAGTGCTTTAAAGGAAAGATAAGCAATATGATACTTCAAGATAAATGTAAAAGTTCAACTTTATAACAACTTGAAGTAAAGTGGCTTTTAAAATGAAAGTAAGGAGACTAGTGTCTGTTAGAGTTTAAGCTATTATTAGGTTTCTTTTCAATTTACTAGATAACCATAGCATAGATAGGATCACTGAGAGAAACACAATCACAAGAGACACATCATTTCTCCTCGGAAACCCTCATGGGGGAGAAAACCCAGCAAAAACTTCCTTAATATAGATAGCCAATACAATGCCAAGAGAATAAACCAAACACTACAGAAAGTCCTCTCCCATGTAATGCACCTCTCTCTCTTCCTTCTTCTCCAACTGCAGCTCCAAACTTGCACTCTGGATGATCGAATGAGTGAGTGTGTAAATGGGGCGTTGGCCTCCTTTATTTATACATTTTGGTAGGTGCTGAAAGGAAGTGTCTTTTCACTGGCAGGGCCGACTTCTCTTTCTGGGTGGTTAGAACCACTTTAATTTATTCTGGGGGCCGACTTCTCATTTTGCATATTACAATTAGGGTTTGACCAATCCGCAAAAGGGGATTTGGTCATTTACAATGCCCGACATGATCAATCCACAAAAGGGGATTGATCTAATGAATAATACATCAATAATAAATATAATACTCTTTGCCGTTACAATATTTCAACACTCCCCCTTAACAAGAAGGGTATTCTACAACAACATCAGACGAGAGAGAGGGCAACATCATCAACAACATCTGGAACACTGACTGACGTATCTATAAATCATCGAAAGTTTTTCTCATCATCAATATCATCAACAACACAACACAAAGGCTGGAGCATCATCAACATCAGCACTAGGCTGAGAGTCTTCAACACGAAGCTGACTACACAATATCATCAGCACAAAGCTGGCATCACAGTACGAGACTGGCAACACAACATAATCAACACGAAGCTGGTATCACAACACGAGGCTGGCAACACATCATCCCAACACGAGGCTGGCACACATCATCGCAGCACGAGGTTGACACATCATCATCACAACACGAGGCTGACACATCATCATCACAGCACAACGCTGGCACATCATCACAACACTAGGTTGGCACCTCATCAGCACGAGGCTGGCATCACAGCACTAGGCTGGCAACACAACACTACTCCCCTTTTCGAGGGAGGTCCTTACGGACTACACCAAGCTTATCTCGAAAGTGCTCAAACTTTACATGAGATAGAGGCTTGGTCAACACATCAACAACTTGTTCATTCGTGCTAACATACTGGAGCTTTATGGCTCCCCTCTACACCATATCACGAATGTAATGATATCGAATCTCTATCTGTTTTGACTTGTCATGGAACACATGGTTCTCTGTCATCTTTATGTAGCTCTGGTTATCACATAGGGTCATGGTTGCTTCCATCTCTAGATCGAATAGACCTGTCAACAATATCCGAAGCCATATGGCTTCACAGCTGGCAGAACATGCAGCAATGTATTCTGCTTCTGCCGTGCTGAGAGCAATGCTTGATTGCTTCCTACTCTGCCATGAGATCATGGCTGACCCCAGACTGAAACAACATCCTGAAGTGCTCTTCCTGTCAGAGACACTTCCAGCCCAATCTGAATCAATATAACCACTCAGTCTGAAGTCATGATCTCCATCATAATTGAGACCACAATCTAATGTACCCTTAAGGTACCTCATCACATGTTTTGCAGCAACCAGGTGAACACGTCTGGGCTCTACAAGAAATTGACTCAAGGTGTTCATAGCAAAAGATATATCTAGCCTGGTGTTTGTCTGATACATCAACGATCCAATGATTTGTCTGTATAGCATAGCATCAATTAATTCTGACGAAGTATCAACCAGGAGCTTCAACTTTGTTTCCATGGGTGTATTCATGGACTTGCACTCTAACATATCAAATCTCTTCCGTATTTCAACTGCATACTTCCCTTGGTTAAGGAAGATCCTCTCTGGGCTCTGCCAGACCTCAAGACCTAAGAAATAGTGCATTAGGCCAAGGTCTTTCATCTCAAATTCTGCAACGAGCTTCTTCTTACATTCAGTGATGAATTTTTCTTCTCCAGTTAAGAATAAGTCATCCACATACAACAACAATATAACAGGCTCATCATTCATAACCTTGAAGTAAAGGTTAGAATCAACTTTACTCTTGGTAAAGCCGAAGCTCGTCAGAAAATTGTCAATCCTTCCATACCAAGCTCTAGGAGCTTGCTTCAATCCGTACAGAGCCTTCTTCAACTTGCACACATGAGTCTTCATGTTTTCAACTTCAAATCCTTGAGGTTGTTCTATATACACTTCTTCTTCAATGACACCATTCAAGAAGTCGGTTTTCACGTCCATCTGGTGTAACTTCCACTTCATCTTAACTGCAAGGGCTATGATGGTTCTGATTGAAGTGTATCTGGCTACAGGAGAAAACCTCTCTTCATAATCAATGCCTTCCTTTTGAGAAAATCCACGAGCAACAAACCTTGCTTTATATTTCTCAATACTTCCATGAACAACATGTTTTATTTTGAAAAGCCATTTGGAAGATACCGCATCCTTGCTCTTTGGTCTGGGAACTATTTCCCATACATCATTCTTTATGATGGATTGGTATTCTTCTGTCATGGCATCTGCCCATTCTTTCTTCTGAATGGCTTCTTCAAAGCAGGTAGGCTCCCTCTCTAAGAGATCACACATCAAAGCCATATAACTGGAGAATGGCTTAGGTTTCTTCACTTGTCTCATGGTTCCTTCGGGGACACCATACTTCTCTCTCCATCTTGAATAAGTTCCCTTGCCCAGGCTGACTTTCTCTTGTGGGAGATCGTCATCTGGGGAGGTTCTTGAGATTCTACTATGTCATGATCTTCTAGAATCTCCTCATCAGGGGAAGCTATGACTTCCCTCACTGGTTCTGCAACTCTGGGAGCTACGGGTTCATCTTCATATACTTCTTCAAGCCGACATCATCTTGATTTCTTGAGTGCTGCATCTTCATCAAAGGTTACATTCCTGTTGATCTCAATATGATGGTAACTTGGTATATAAACTTTGAAGGCCTTGGAGACTTTACAATATCCAACAAATATTCCCTTCTTTCATGAAGGGTCCAGCTTGGTTCTCTTCTCTTTTGGAATATGTACAAATACTGGGCAGGCAAATATTTTGAGATGGCTTACTTCTGGCTTCTTTCCGGAGAACATCTCTTCAGGAGTCTTGAACCCAAGTGCACTATGGGACAATTTGTTTTGTACATATACTGCTGTTTTTGCTGCTTCTGCCTATAAGCACTGTAAAATTTCAGACCCCAACCCAGTTTCAGTCTCGCTGATTTTTCAGCCAATGTTTAATGCCCAAACCCAGATTTATGACAACCAATTAAACTCAACATAGAAATAAATTTCAGAACCGAAACATGAGGATTCTGAACATCGATTTAACGCAGAAATAAAATATATCAGTAGCACATAAACTCAGAAAAATAACATAGTGATTTTTGGTCTAACAACGACCCTGGAAAAACCCACAAGGGGAAAAGTAGTGAGAGAGGGATTTTATTATTTATGAGCTTCTGAGATTCTTTTACAGCATATTCATCTTCAGAAAAATAACACAAACTTGTCTCAGCCTTCTTGCTCTGCAAAGACTCCTTCTGAATTGTCCGGTGAAGCTCCTCGATTTCTGTCCCAGAAATCTGTACACTATACGGCTGTCCCAACAATAAACGCTGTACGGACTGTCTAGAATTTTGTGCCAAAATTCTGCTAAGACTATATGGAAAAATCCAGCAGTAGAATGCCTTGATAACCGTGCCAACACCCTCAAAAAGTGTGCCCAAAATTTATGGACAGTACGGCCCTCGATTTCTGTGCAGGTCCGTACGGGTTGTACAGATTTTCTCTCTCAAAAAAACATGCCCGACACAGTTGAAATTTGTGCCAATAAATGTTGTATGATAGCCTTGGGATGCGTGCGAATACTCTCAGAATAATTTGCTGCTGTCCTCATTTTCTGTGCACATTTATGGCTGTACGACCTACTCAAATCCATACTGTACAGATTGCTTTCACTGCTGTCTGCTGCCTTGAAACTCGTGCCCTAGCTCTGCATATGCTGCCTCTATCTCAAGCTCAACCTCTCTATTGCTCTTGCTCTCCAAAAATGAATGAACAACCCTAGCTAGGGTGCGCCCTCCTACCCTAATCGACCTCATGGTGGTAGGTGAGGAGTTTCACAATCCAACGGTTGAGATTGGATTAGATGGGTGGTTGAGATTGAGTGTCTCTTCACTCACCCCCTCACTAAAGTCATAAAGTCACCTTTTAATTTGCATCTCACAAATTAAATGACTAGGGTCCACATTAGGCACTTTCTCACCCCTTAGGCGCCTAGGTGATGAGAAACACTTGCCTAGGTACTTTTTAATTTAATTTTAACGCTCCCTCTTACCGAGGAAAGTGTTACTCACGACTCCAAGCTTGTCCCTGAAAAATACAAACTTGCCTCTGCCCAATGCTTTGGTGAGTATGTCTGCAACCTGCTCCTCTATAGATATGTACTGTAGCTCCTCAACTCCACTCTGAACATAGTCACGGATGAAGTATTAATGAATCTCGATATGCTTAGACCTGTCATGAAAAACTGGATTCTCTGAGAGTTTAATGCAACTCTGATTATCACAGTAAATTAAGGTAGGCCTCAACTGCACACCGAACAATCCCACCAGCAACTTGCGAAGCCAAAGGGCCTCACAACTGGCCTGACGTGCTTCCATATACTCAGCCTCTGCAAAACTCAAAGCCACTGACTTTTTCTTCCTACTGAACCAACACACAACTGCTGAGCCCAATTCGAAACAACACCTTGAAGTACTCTTCCTGTCACTGACACATCCTGCCCAATCTGAATCTCTATAGCCAACCAGATGAACTCCATCTCCTCTCTGGTAGTCCAGACCATAATCTACCATACCACAAAGATACCTGAGCACATGTTTTCCTGCCACCCAGTGCACTCTCCTAGGCTCCACCATGTACTGACTGAGAGTGTTGACAACAAAACAAATATCTGGCTTGGTATTGACCAAATACATCAATGACCCGATCAACTGACGATATAAAGTGGAATCCACCAACTGAGACTCAGAAGCATGAAGCTTCTTCCAGTTGGTAATCATGGGAGTGGTCATGGGCCTACAATCCTCATCTAAAATCTCCTCAGAATGTCACACACATACTTCCCCTGTCCCAGGAAGATGTGTCCAGGCTCCTGCCAAACCTCCAATCCCAAAAAATAGTGCATCAGTCCAATGTCAGTCATCTCAAACTCTGAAGCAAGGCTCTCCTTGCAGCTGCTGATGAGTCTCTTTGCCCCTGTAATGAAAAGATCATCCACATATAGCAAGAGAATGAGAGGATCCTCTCCAACCACAATGAAGTATAGGTTGGGATCCGCCTCATTCTTCTCAAAGCCCAACTGCTGCAAATATGCATCAATCCTCGAATACCAAGCTCTGGGAGCTTGTTTCAACCCATACAATGCCTTCTTCAGTCTACATACATGAGACTCCCTCCCATGCACCTCAAAGCCCAATGGCTGCTCAATATACACCTCCTCCTGTATAAGACCATTCAAAAATGCGGTCTTCACATCCATCTGGTGGATCTTCCAACCCATCTCTGTTGCAATGGATATCACTGCCCTGATTGAAGTGTATCTAGCCACCAGTGCAAAGGTCTCATCATAGTCGGCTCCCTCAACCTGTGAAAACCCCCGAGCCACAGAGCGAGCTTTGTACTTCTCAATGCTGCCATCTGCAACATGCTTGAGTTTATAGAGCCACCTGGAAGTCACCACTGACTTCCCCTCAGGTCTAGGAACAACTTCCCAGACATCGTTCTTCATGATGGAATTGTACTCTTCCATCATGGCGTCTCTCCAAACCTGTCTACTAGTAGCCTCCTCAAAAGTGGAAGGCTCAGACTCCCGAATACTGCTCACCATCGCGATGTAGCTGCAAAACCTCTCGGGAGGTTTACTCTCCCTCAGTGCCTGTCTGGGATTCCCCACTGAACCTTGTGCCTCCCTCAAAGTATCCTGAAGCCACTTGGGCTTCCTCCTCTCTGAAGTAGTGTCCCGTGGAGGGGACTCTCCCTGCTCAACCCCATTTCCTGAAGACTGTGATCCTGAAGTAGACTTTGGAGTACTCGATCCTGAGCCCTGTGGACCAGTAGCCTGCGAACTTGAAATCTGTGGCCTTGTCACCTGTGAACCAGTCGTCACTGAAACTGGTGGCCTCAAACTCTATGTCACTGTAGTTTGCTACGGACTCACCTGAATCTGAGGTGAAGACTGCTCACCCCTCTCTGTCCCTCGTGACTTCCTAAAGGCTTCGTCCTCCTGAAATCTCACATCCCTCCTCAAGACAGTCTTCCTCAAGGAAGGAAGGTATATACGGAAAGCCTTTGAAGTCTCGCTGTACCCAACAAAGATCCCTCTCTCTGCCGTGGGCTCCAACTTTGTCCTCTTCTCTGAAGGGACATGTGAATATGTGATGCACCCAAAAATCTGAAAGTGCCCCACCTCAGGCTTCTTCCCAGAAAAAGCCTCCTCAGGAGTCATGCTCCCCACTGCCCTGTGTGGACTCCTGTTTTGCAGATAAACTGCAGTGTAGCATGCCTCAGCCCAAAGAAATAGTGGCAACCCCTGATCATGTAGCATGGCTCTCGCAGCCCCAACAATGGCCCTGTTCTTCCTCTCAGCAACCCCATTTTGCTGTGGGTTGTAAGGAACAGTCAACTCTCTCCTGATACCCTCTCCTGCACAGAAGTCCATGAACTCCTTGGAGGTATACTCATCCCCATTGTCTGTCCTCAGAACTCTGATTTTCTTCCCTGTCTGGTTCTCCACAAGAGATTTGAACTCTTGGAACCAACTGAAGACCTGTCCTTTGGTCTTCATGAAGAAAATCCAAGACTTCCGTGAGAAATCATCAATGAATATAACATAATATAAACAACCAGTCAACAATGCCGAAGACATCGGGCCACATACATCCAAATGAATGAGATCAAGAATACCTGCCGCTCTACTGTCACTGCTAGGAAAAGCAGTCTTGGTGTACTTTCCCAAGGCACACCCCTTGCACAACTCCTGGTGCTCTGTACTGAAATATGGAACTCCAGTCACCATCTCCCTCAGTATTCTCAAAGCCCCATGGTGCAAATGTGCCATTCTCCTGTGCCATAGCTCACATAGGTCACTATTGCTGGTAGAATGAAACAATGCTCTTGCTGGCTGGAGCATAAGCTTATACAACTTCTCATGTCTAGTCCCAATCACTTTGGCCAAAGTGATACTAGACCCCTTTGGGAAAAGGAGCACCTGTCCATCACGGAACAACAACTCATAGCCCCTCTCTTCAATAGCAGAAACTGATACTAAGTTCTTCTTCAAGCTCGGAACATATGGGACCTCTCTCAACAACATGGGAAGCAAAGACTCCCTTTGAAATGATACAGTCCCACAACCAACTGCCTTGACCACCCGTTCATCTCCAAGCACCACCTCAACATCTCCAATCTGTGTAAGATCTGTCAAGTGCTCACGAACCCCTGTCATATGGCGAGAGGCACCACTGTCAATGTACCACATATCTGAATGAGTGGTCCTTGTGGATAGACACACAACCAAGCAAAATTCCTTGTTGAATTTGGTGGAAAAATCTTCCACCGTTGCTGAAGCTGCTGTTTGTTTCTTCTTCTTGTTAGGACACTGATCTGCATAGTGTCCAAACTTGTGGCATGCAAAGCACTTGACTTTGCTCATGTCCTTCTTCCCTTCACCCTTTGGTTTGTTTCCTCCCTTAGGACCCTCTTTGAACTTCTTCTTGCTGTTGGTAGCAAGAGCCACATTCTCCTCATCATGACCTCTAGATGAACTGCCATGTACATAACCTCTCCGGGTCTCCTCCTGAACAAAGTCATCCCAAAGACGTTCCCAATTGGGAAGCTTCTCCCTAGCTACAATGCTGTCTACAAAAATAACCCATTGTTTGGAAACTCCATTCAATGCTGTTCTCACAAGCTCACTGTCAACTATGGCCTCCCCCACAGCTCCAAGCTCATCTCTCACCTGTGTCAACCTGGTAAGATATGTGACCACATTTTCAGCCTTGGTCATCTTTATGCTCTTAAGTTTTTCCCTCAAAACCATTTTCCGGTTTTCATTTGTACTCTGGTACAACTTCGTCAAAGACTCCCACATCTCATAGGCATTTGCCTTCCCTGTCAAGTGAGGAATCAAATGGTCCTTGATGGCATCAAGAATAATCCTCTTAGCCTTGATACTCTTCTTAGTGTAAGTTGCAAGAAGAGTAACATCCCCCATAGGATGTGTTGTGGTATTTTCAACAATGTCCCACAACTCATTTTCTTGCAACAACGAGATCATCCTCTCCTTCCAAGCACCAAAGTTTGCTGCCCCATCAAGTCTGTCCTCAACCCTCAAACCTGTAGCCATTGATCCCTTTCCGCTGAAAATTCAAAATTCAAAATTCTGTCTGGTGAAGTGACTGCTGTCCCAATTTTCTGACTTGCTGAAATATTTCTGCTTCTCTTTAACTCAACTCTGATACCATGCAAAATTTCAGACCCCAACCTAGTTTCAGTGTCTTTGATTTTTCAGCCAATGTTTAATATGCCCAAACCCAACCAATTAAACTCAACATAGAAATAAATTTCAGAACTGAAACATGAGGATTCTGAACATCAATTTAACGCAGAAATAAAATATATCAGCAACACATAAACTCAGAAAAATAACATAGTGATTTTTGGTCTAACAACGACCCTGGAAAAACCCACAAGGGGAAAAGTGGTGAGAGAGGGATTTTATTATTTATGAGCTTCTGAGAAATTCTTTTACAGTTTATTCATCTTCAGAAAAATAACACAAACTTATCTCAGCCTTCTTGCTCTGCAAAGACTCCTTCTGAATTGTCTGGTGAAGCTCCTCGATTTCTGTCCCAGAAATCCATACACTGTACGACTGTCCCAACAATAAATGCTGTACGGACTGTCTAGAATTTTGTGCCAAAATTCTGCTAAGACTATACGGAAAAATCCAGCAGTAGAATGCCTTGAAAACCGTGCCAACACCCTCGAAAAGTGTGCCCAAAATTTATGGACAGTACGGCCCTCGATTTCTGTGCAGGTCCGTATGGGTTGTACAGATTTTCTCTCTCAGAAAAATGTGCCCGGCACTCTCGAAATCTGTGCCAATAAATGCTATATGATAGCCTTGGGATGCGTGTGAATACTCTCAGAATAATTTGCTGCTGTCCTCCTTGTTTTCTGTGCACATTTATGGCTGTACGACCTCCTCAAATCCATATTGTATGGATTACTTTCACTGCTGTCTACTGCCTTGAAACTCGTGCCTGCTAGCTGCCTTGAAACTCGTGCCCTAGCTCTGCATAAGCTGCCTCTATCTTAAGCTCAACCTCTCTCTTGCTCTTGCTCTCCAAAAATGAATGAACAACCCTAGCTAGGGTGCGCCCTCCTACCCTAATCGACCTCATGGTGGTAGGTGAGGAGTTTCACAATCCAACGGTTGAGATTGGATTAGATGGGTGGTTGAGATTGAGTGTCTCTTCACTCACCCCCTCACTAAAGTCATAAAGTCACCTTTTAATTTGCATCTCACAAATTAAATGACTAGGGTCCACATTAGGCACTTTCTCACCCCTTAGGCGCCTAGGTGATGAGAAACACTTGCCTAGGTACTTTTTAATTTAATTTTAACAGTGATATGGTTTAGGAATTGGAATTGAAGCTTGATGGGCTCTATTGTATATCATTCTTGAAGAGTAATGACAAAGTGAGGTATTGTGTCTATTTTGTTGTAAGGCTTATTTTATGCTCTTCAATTGTTATGAATTTGTTGTAGAAACCTCTTGTTGTGATGCTAATGTCAAAGGCCTATTCTTTTAGGTGCAAGTCGATGTGAGGAACCTCTCCCTCTTGATTTATTTTCTGTTTTATTTCTGCATTATTTTCATTCATCTATCAAATCTAGTTGTTGAATTGGAATAATACTTTAGCCAAATAAATCAGCATCTTTATATTTGTATGGTGAGTGGCAACCCTAGCTCTCCAAGACTAGTTTTCATAATAATTTCCAGCGAACATTTAAAGTGAATTGTATCAAACCTAGTTCTTTTTACCTTTGAGTATTTAACTAAATAAAGAATGCAACAACACTATTTCTTTCATCCATGAAGGTTGAATGTGCCAAATTAGTCCTTTCTTCCCTTATAATACCTTTCATGAAGTAGTTACGAATGTCTCAAATTAGCTTTTTCATTCATGCAATATTGCATGACTCCATTGACCCAATGGATTGATAGGCACTGATTCCCTTTCATTTTCATTTCATTTCTTGTCTCCTTCCCATTTCTTTCTTTTCCATATTCCTTTCCCCATTTTCATTTCCATAGACTATACTACAACCATTTATTTTAACAAGGCTTACTCTTCATTTTCACCTTGAGCTCCCATTCCATAGCCATGATAATCCTACCTTTTAGGGAAGGCCCCCTTGTGTTGAAGAAGAGTCAACCTAAAGTGTGGGGCAGAGCTGTTGAGGTGATAGTGGGCAACCTTCCTGAGTTACACAAAGCTATCACGTTGGACTTGACACTTTTGTGGGTGCTCGATTTTGTTGTAGCATTGTTCAATAAGTCTATTCTTGCAACAACCAATTTATTACTCAAAGATCTGATTTTTGAAGTTAACTATTCAAACCTACTGCCTTCCTTCATGTTGGTAGCATATAACATGTCTTTAAAGTATAAAACTCTAGATTCATTTGTTGTTTCAAAATTATTTCCCAACTTTTACCGTGGTAGTTTTTGTTCTTTGCATTTCGTTTATTATGCGCTCCATTACATACACAGTTAAAAGAAATAAAACAATCAAACTTAACAATGACATTTAGATGTATAGGCTAAACTTTTGTTCTCTTTAGTCGACCCCATAAATTTTTAAATGTCAAAATATTTTCCATTAACATTGTCCATGGGTGTAATTTTTGCCATTTAATTTTTTGGATTATGATAGATTTTACTGCCTACTTGACATTTTTAGCTTCAAATTCTAAACTGGGTATTTATGATTTCCTTTGTTTTGCCAAATCGATCTTTGTTTTGGAGTACACCTCAATTTTGCTATTCTGCAAAAGTCCTTACATTGCTTGTTGCTATTGCTAGGGAACACTTTTCTTTGCTTGAGAAAGGTCTTTTTGACTGCTAAGGTCGACCCACACGTCTCAAAGCACAATATAGGAATTTTTCTTGAAAAGTTTTGACTGCCAAACAAATTTATAAATCTACCTCTTGAATCTCACCCTCTCATGCTGTTTGTCTACAACACATTTTCAATGTTGCAAACATTGTGTCAACAAATATAGCATCGAGGCTCTAGAAAACAATTTATTGGCAACATCGAGGAAAGTATTGACAAACTTAAAAAAATACAAAAATATTCATTTTAATTTTTTTTAAACATCTAAAGAAACCCCCTCCTTCTATCCCTATTATGGGCAAATGTAATAGTGAGTAACCCTTTGTTCTCAATCCCTTGCTTTCCCTCTTCAAATTGAGCAAAAAAATCCAAAATTCTCTTGACTTAGTCGATATTTTCCCTTTCAGGCGATATATTTGTTGATGTTTTGTAGCAGCAGGAGGTATTCTTTCCTGGACAACTTTTCTTAGAGAGGAAGATTCCAAGAATTCAAAGGAAGACTATTGAACAGTTGAAGAACACCCCGAAAGAGAAGTCGGCCCACAAGAAAATAATAAAGTGGAAATAGAATTTCCAGGAAGAGAAGTCGGCCCACAAGAAAATAATAAAGTGGAAATAGAATTTCTAGGAAGAGAAGTCGGCCCTAGCTAAGTGACTTGAAGAATACAAGTAAAGGTGATGCCTTGCTCATTTTAACACACAGTCACTCATCTCATCATCTTAGCAAAGAAGGAAAAGGAGGTGTTGCTGTCCTTATACACACCTACTAACGTGGATAAGTCTCCAACCCACTTGGTGTGTCCTTAGAGGCACAAGCCTAAGTCCAAACCCACTGTCACCTCGACTTGGATTTCTTCCGTCTAGGCTCACTCCTAGGGAAGCCAAGGGGGGTAGACCCTACTTAACTAAGATAAGTTGATTAAGTGTTCTAGGAGTTAATTTTAAATCTTGAGTTAGGGGACCTAACCTAAATGACAACGAACAATGCAAATGCAAATCTTTGCCAGTTACAGTTGCAATTACTTTGCAAGCTTGAAAAGAAACTATCACAAAAATAATAGTAATACTACCACTAATTACTCCCAAGCAAAATACTTTGTTTGGGCCTCCAAGCTAAACTAGTGAATGCAAGAAAATACAAGAAAAGAACTGCACAATATCACCTTACAACCACCATGAAGAGCATCAAGAAGACTCTCCATGCACACAATAGATCCTCCAAAGCGTACTTTATTATCCACAAAATGTTGCTACAAATACTTGTAGCAAGATTTACACATGAGAACATGCGAGAGAGAGGAAAAAATGAGAGACATTTTGGCATAATAGACCAAGAGATAATGATGAAATGAGGAGGAGAGGGTCTCTTTTACAGGTGAGGAAGAGGAGAGACCCCACTTGGATGTGTTTCAAGTGTCATCCATCCATGGGGGGAGGCTCTCTTCAAGGGGGGCACACTTTTAGGTTTAGAGAGGTGTGTGAGGGTTGAGGGGTGAGTGGGGAAGGGGGAAACCACCTTTCCCATTAACCAAAAGTGTAGTTAGGGCCAATGGGGGGTACTACCAAAGTTTTGGGGCCCTCATGATACATTTTTAATTTCCCATGAGTTTATGAGCAAGGGGGGCACCCCTCTTCTAAGGAGATGGTCATTGTGGGTTGTTGGCTAAGCAAAGGGGGTCTTTCTAAGTTGAAAATCATTTTCCCAACTTAGGAAATACATTTGGGATCCTTTTCCCACTCTCTCTCTCATGATTTTAGTGACTTTTACAAAATTTGACTATTTTAATTAAGCCAATTACATGCTGATTTTTGACCGACTTGGACTCCTCATGGACAATGGCCTAGCAAAACTTGTCCAAATGAGACGAGACTTGGTCCAAGGGTGTAGGGGTTCATAAACCATTTGATTTGAGTACTCATACCCCTATACAAAATCCCCAAGGACCACTTTGTTACATTTTACATAAAAAATAATTAAAAATCCCTAGTTTGTGGGAATTTTAATTATTTAAATAATCCTATCAAAATTTAACGGAATTCCGCAAGACTCTAGGAAATGTCTAGCATGGTCATTTACAAAATTCCTAGACCTTAGGACTCCTTGGGCTCGATCATTAGAACGCCTTTCACCACTTTGGAGAATTATTGTGAGTGAAAAACTCAAGAATAATTAAAATTGCAGCTAAGCAAGGTTAATTACTTGAGGAAAAAAAACACTCGATGAAAGGACTTCCCTAATGATAAAGTCCTAGGTAACCAGACAAAAATTGACTCATGCTAGCATATTACAATATTATCCCACGCAGGGGAGTGGAAATTTCGATTACATAGAAAAGCGTGTCGGGGGCAAAATTTTCCCTGTTGAGCACAAAGTTGTCAAAATGGTTGTACCACTAGGTACATATCTTCATGGAACATGGAGTTGATACCTAGTCGAAATAGGTGGTCAACAAGAGGCACAAGTCTGAGGCAACCCTAGGAGACACAACAACTGGGGTTCTTGGTGGTTTCTCTTGTGCGCTACCTCTAGAAGAGTTGCGCTAGGGTTGTGACATAGTTATCGACCCTCGCTAGGGTTTGACAAGGAGAAGAGATAAGTTCTTGTTATCTGGGTTTCTTCATTACTGGTTTTGCTCTTGTGAATAGAGCTTATTCATGGTTGTATTGTGTTATCAATAAGATTCTCGCTAAGAAAAGTTGGCTTGGTTTTTCCTTGAGTTTGGGGTTTTCCCAGGATAAATCTTTGTGTCTTCTTGTGCTTTTCTATCTGCTTCTAGATCTTGCTTATATTTTCAGTATATGGTTATTGAATGTTAAATGAAGATCAAAATACTCTGGTAAATCTATTGCTACTGAAAATTTAAGAAATTCTAACATGGTATCAGAGCAGGTTACCTTCAGAACAGTCTAATCAGTGGAAGGAAGATCGTGAGCAGAAATGGAAGGCCACATTGTTGCGATTTGCCACTGCACAGTTTTTTTGTCAAGCTCGTTGAGCAATTTATTGGAGGACGTTGAGATTAATTTTTCCATAGATCAATTCACCCTAGCCTAGCACACCTCATGGTGGTCTCAGATTACAACTTGGTGAAAGTTGAAATTTTTCATTACAGTTACAGTTGCAGTTGCCAGTTACAGTTGCAATTGCAGTTGCCAGTTACAATTGCAGTTACAGTTGCAGTTGCCAGTGACAATTGCAGTTGTAGTTGCCAGTTGCGCAAACCTTGAGATTAGAAGACAAGCTGGATGGTGCTACAAATTTCAGAGGTACGCACTTGTATATAAGTTATATCATGAGGGTGTTTGCGGGAGATGTACACTTGGAAAAAGGACATTTGTCCAAGCAGTGACAAAGGGATCCTAGATCTAGTGCACTCAGAGGAAGCTCAAGAGTTGGAGGCAACAGTGATGATGTCTCCTACAATATATGACAACTCGAAATCAAATGGAACAACAACAACAAGACTCCAGGTTTGCATATCAGGTTTGATATTTTATATTGTTGCATCTTAAGTAAATACTGTAAATGGGACAACAGTGTTAAGAGTTTTATTACTGTTGAGTACTTTTGCAATCAAATGTTTAGTAACACTTGAGTATTGTTGGTACGATGATCATTATGTAAATGCTCACTGTCTAGTACTAATGATGCACTTATTTACAAGATGAAATTTATCTCTTCTAGGAGATGTTCTTGGTTGTTGTCTCTGTCCCAGGCACGTTAACTTGTAAACTCCATGGAGGTTACCATGGCGATGTTCTTGTTTTGTTTCGGGCAGGTTACCATGGAGGAATAATTGGTCACAACACTAGAAAAGCATTATTTGTGCTTCTTATTCTTGTTCTAGGCAGGTCACAGGTGATAGCTCCGAGAAAGAGCTATAGTGACGGTTGTACTTGTTCCTGTTCTTGTTCTTGTACTTGTTCCGGGCAAGTCACAGGTTATAGCCCTGAGAAGGAGCTATATTGACGGTTGTAGGAGGAAACAAATTGGATGATCTCTAGTTTGAGACATGGAGCAGACTATCGAGACAAGAAGTTGTATACATGACAGTATACATCCATGTACCAAAGCAGAAGAGGACGAACTTAGAACTTTCTGGAAAGAAGGGTACTTTTATGAGATGCAGAGTATCTCATATGGGGATTGATTGTGAGGAACAAAAGGCTCCGAAGGATGATCGTGCGGATCCCTCTAGTTCAATTTTTCACTCTTCAGATCATCATGAAGAGTCAGTAGAGCCAGAAGGGCCAGTGGATCTACCTAGAGTTATTGCAGTGACCAGGAAGAGGCCAACATGGATTCGTGATACTTTGCAGGATGCAGAGAGGGATGCAGCTCCTAGTGACACTTTCAGGGAGAGAAAACGACCTTTGAGGTTCTCGAGTTATATGACATCGATCAGTCACATCATTGATTCCAAAACCCTCCAATTATGGGGAGCAGTAGGTGGCTCCACCAGCAGTGAGGCAAACGACCCCACCAAGTATCAAACTTAGAGGGAGCTAGAGTTCAGAGGGAGTCATCCCTCAGGATCCAGTAGGGAGGAGCAACTTCCCAGGACAATTCATAGGAGATCGGACTTCAGAGGAAGTCAACAGATGCAGAGGGAGTAAATGGCTCCAAAGATTGTACAGACTCAGAGGTGGTCAAGTTCTAGAGAGAGCAAGAGACCACACAAGTTTTCCAGCTATGTGGCGCTAATGAGTAAGATCATTGATTCAAACCTTCCACTTATGTGGAAGCTGTAAAGCAACAAGTGTGGAAGGATGCTATGATGGAAGAGTACCAATCCAGAATGATGTGTGGGAAGTGGTTTCGAGATCAGAAGGGAAGTCAGTGGTGACTTCCAAGTGGATCTACAATATCAAGCATGTTGCAGATGGCAACATAGAGAAGTACAAAGCTAGATTTGTGCCTAGAGGATTCTACCAGAAAGAGGGAGAAGATTATGATGAGACATTTTCTCCAGTAGCCAGGTACACTTCTATTAGATCTATTATTTCTATTGCTTCTGTTATGGGCTGGAAATTACACCAGATGGATGTAAAGACTGCTTTCTTGAATGGTGTAATTGAAGAAGAAGTGTACATAGAGCAGCCACAAGGTTTTGTGATCTATGGGAAGGAGTCCCATGTTTGTGTATTGAAGAAAGCTTTGTTTAGGCTTAAGCAGGCACCTAAGGCATGGTATGCCAGAATAAACAACTATTTGATGAGCTCGGGGTTTACCAAGAGTGATGCAGATCCCAACCTTTACTACAAGGTTGAAGATGGTTGCCCCTTGATATTGGCACTATATGTGGATGACCTGTTTCTTATAGGTGATTAGAAGCTCATAGATGGTTGCAAGAGGGAGCTCACTTCAGAGTTCGAAATGAAGGATCTGGGTTTGATGCACTATTTCTTGGGATTAGAGGTGTGGCAAAGACTAGATGAGATCTTCCTTAGCCAAGGAAAGTATACAGTTGAGACCCTGCATAGATTCGGGATGATGGACTGCAAGTCCATGGCCACACCTATGGTTACGAATTTGAAGCTCTTGAGTGATTGTTCTTCAGATTAGGTTGATCCCACTATGTACAGACAATTGATCGGATCCTTGATGTACCTGGTTAACACCAAGCCGAATATATGCTTTGCAGTGAACACATTGAGTCAATACATGGTTGAGCCTAAACATGTACATTTGATAGCAGCAAAGTGTGTATTGAGGTACCTGCATGGTACAGTTGGATATGGACTCAGATATGTCTCGAATGGTGAAGTAAAGTTGCAAGATTATACAGACTTTGACTGGGCGGGGAGTGCAGTGGATAGGAAAAAAGCATCAGCAAGGTGTTGCTTCAGTTTGGGATCAGGTATGATCTCATGGTTGAGCAGAAAATAGTCTTCAGTGGCACTCAGTACAACAGAGGCAGAATATACAAAAACCAGTGCTGCAAGACGTGAAGTAGTGTGGCTTCGGAAGTTGCTTGCAGGGTTATTTGATCTAGAGTTGGAGCGAACTTTGATATACTGTGATAATCAAAGTTGTGTGAAGCTTTCAAAGAATTTAGTCTTTCACCACAAGTCAAAGCATATAGAAATAAAATACCATTTCATCCGAGACATGGTGCAAAAAGGAGCAGTGAAACTCTGATACATATCCACATATGAGCAGATAACAAACATTCTAACCAAGCCTCTGTCTAGAGTGAAGTATTAGTACTTCAGAGACAAGCTTGGCGTGATGCAGAATGTCCACCCTCGTTGAAAGGGAGTTGTGATGTTTTCTCCTACAACGGGCATATACTCTCCCTTTGGCCAAGGGATTCCCAAATCAGTCATGTGAGGTTACTGAGGGAGTAATGAGTAGCCTGGTACAAGTCTTGCCTAAGCCATGTAAAGTAGCAAGGTGTGATTGGGACTTGTAGCGTGGTCTTTCCTACGCCATGTGAAGTGGCTAGGTGTGATTGGGACCGTGGCGTAGCCTTGCCTAAGACATGTGGAGTGGCTAGGCGTGAATGAGGCTATGGTGGTAGTCTTTCCCATACCATGTGAAGTGGATGGGTGTGATTGGGACTACTAGTAGAGGAGAAACATCATAGATACTTGCAGTGTAGTCTTGAGACTATGGTGGTACTCTTTCCCATACCATGTGAAGTGGATGGGTGTGATTGGGACTACTAGAGGAGAACATTATAGAAGAATACCTCCCTTGCTAAGAGGGAGTGTTGATGTTTTGTAGCAGTGGGAGGTATTCCCTCCTGGACAACTTTTCTTAGGGGGGAAGATTCCAAGAAGTCGAAGGAAGACCATTGAACAGTTGAAGAACACCTCAGAAGAGAAGTCGAGCCACAGGAAAATATTAAAGTGGAAATAGAATTTTCAGGAAGAGAAGTCGGCCCACAGGAAAAAATAAAGTGGAAATAGAATTTCCAAGAAGAGAAGTTGGCCCCAACTAAGTGACTTGAAGACTATAAGTAAAGGTGACACCTTGCTCATTTAACATACCCTCACTCATCTCATCATCACAGCTAAGAAGGAAAAGGAGGCGCAAGTCTGAGGCAACCCTAGGAGATGCAACAACTGGGGTTCTTGGTGGTTTCTCTTGTGCGCTACCTCTAGAATAGTTGTGCTAGGGTTGCGACATAGTTGTCTACCCTTGCTAGTGTTTGACAAGGAGAAGAGATAAGTTCTTGTTATCTGGGTTTCTTCATTACTGGTTTTGCTCTTGTGAATAGAGCTTGTTCATGGTTGTATTGTATTATTAGTCAGATTCTCTCTAAGAAAAGTTGGCTGGGTTTTTCCCCGAGTTTGGGGTTTTCCCAACATAAATCTTTGTGTCTTCTTATGCTTGTCTATTTGCTTCTAGATCCTGCTTATATTTTCAGTATATGGTTATTGAATGTTAAATGAAGATCAAAATACTCTGGTAAATCTATTGCTACTGAAAATTTAAGAAATTCTAACAATATTGCCGATATTTTCAAAATATAAATATCACGATATATTCAAAATTGGAAAAAATCGATATTTTTTCCAGTGATATTATCGTCAATCTGAGAGAATCACAATATATCATTAATATTTGCAACTCTACAAATTTTTGTAACATCTTTGTCTTTCTCTATTTTGGATGTCTAGGGCATGATTTTTCATTATTTATAACAAGCTATGTTGTGCATGTGCGGAGCATTTGGTGTTGAATACAACATGTACTAGGTCAGACGAGGTGTAAATATGATTCCCAATTATTTGGTGTCACTCTACACTCAGTCACTTAATTTGTCAACTTGGGGTTCAATTTATACTTGCGAGGCACCCAGTGCAGTATACTCAAAAGAGAACTTTCACCAAGCTATCGAAAAAGACCAACTAAACTAAACTATGCACAAATCAAAGGAAAGCATAAAAAGATGAAGTTATAGTGCTGTAACCCCTAGCCCAGCTGGTAGTACCTCTCAGGGTAAGATCTCCGAGCTCTCATAACCTTACGCCCTCGTGTGTTCACCTAATGGGGTCACAGATAAAGTGATTCTGTAGCACACCAAAGGAAAGCAAAGAAAACTATCTATTTCACTTTAACTGACATGTTAAAATATCAGAAATGAAACTATTACTTGGTTAATATGCTAGGACTATTGTTGATTGTAGCTTCATAAGACATTCTCCAGGTCGTTCTCCTCTGGACCGAGTTGAGACGATCTGTGAGAGAGCCCATGTGATGGGTGTGTCATACTCCTCTGGACTTTGTTGAGATGACGTGTGATCTCTTGTTTTGCTCCTCTGGATTGAGTTGAGACGACTTGAGATGGTCTCCAGTCAAACTCCTATGGACTTAGCTGAGTTGACTTGAGATGGCTCTCGAGATGGTACTCCTATGGACTTAGTTGAGTTGATCTGTTGAGAGTGACGTCCTTGTGGCTGAGCACAGGTGGACGTGTCCCTAGTGGCTGAGCATTAGAGGATGTGAGAGATCCTTGCTATATTGTCTAAGAGTAAGATTTATTGTGTAACCCTAATTGTGTAAAGGGTACAAGTCAGCCCCACCATGTAAATATAATTAATATTTGTGTAAAGATTAATTATATCATTGAGTTATAGAAGTCGGCCCTATTGTACAAATAAACACACCTATGCTAGGTCTTGTATATATAAGAGAGTAGAGCCCCATTGTGGATCATGCACACACACTTCATTATATCATTCTCTCAAGCTACTTGTACGGCTGAATTGCGCACTTCTCTTAGGCGCAAGTTTCAAGGTCATAGAAGCAGCCTCTTGTGTGCTCTAGGGTTTATGGTGTGGGGGATCTTCTCTTGACTCTATAGCAAAGGATTGCTGGGTTTTTCCCTTGATTCAGAAGGGTTTTCCCAGGATAACTTCTTGTGTTGTTGTGCATGGTTATTCTTCTTGTGATCTTGGTTACTGCAACTATTGTATATAGTATTGCTGTATTGTTTTATGGTTCAAGTTCAGGGTAAATTGAAAGAAACTACATGTCCTTGAGCTCCGATTAAAAAAAATTCAACATGGTTTCAGAGCAAAGTTCTTGAAGAGCCGGCCGTTACCTTCTTGCTGCAGCTGCAAAAACGACCCCATCCATTTTCAAGCTAGTTTTAGCACCTTCCACTTGAACGTTGGGCCTAATTTTTGCATAGGCAAGTACGACCTCCTTCAGCGAACCTCCTGCAACTCTCAGATTGCAAATTGAAGAAATTTTAATTTTTGGCCCTAGGGTTTCTGCAAAATTTCGGTTTTAGAGTTTCTACAACTTGTTGGGGTATTCTTGCAAACTTGCCGAGGTTCTTTTGACTATCTAAAGTTATATTGTTGGAACTCATAAGCTCAACGAAACCTAGGGTTTCTAGCCTAGCCTAGCCGCTAGGGTTTGTGAAGAATCTGCAAGCCATGAGGAACATAACTTTGGTGGAAGATAGGCTTGGTGGAACAAGCAACTTCAACTCCTAGAAGTCAAGATTACACATCACTTTGGAAGAGGATGACCTATTGAGTTTGATAGAAAAGACTCTACCAGCAACAACAATCGATGAAGAGAAGGCTGATTGGAAGGCAGACGATGTCAAAGCAAGGAAGATAATCATCTATTCAGTGAGAGATCATCTACTACCTCGCATCTCTACCCTAAAGATAACTTATGAAATGTATGATGCATTGAAGAAGATGTTTGAGAGCAACAACACAAACAAAGCTCTTACATTGAAGCACCAACTTCAAAATATCAAGATGACGAAAGATGACACCATTGCTACCTTCTTCATGAAGATTTCAGAGATCAGAGATAAGCTAGGTACCATTGGAGAAACCATAGCAGAAAGAGAACTTGTCATGATTACTTTCATTGCTCTTCCAAGACATTGGGAACCGTTTCTTCAAAGTATCAGTGGAAGAGTAGATTTACCTGAGTTTAATCGTCTATGGACAGACTATACTAAGGAGGAAACTAGAGTTATAGCCAGAGGAGTGCAATACTCCCATCATGATGACAATCAAGCTCTTGCTTCTCATGCAAAGAGAGGCAGAAGGAATAGAAGAAGTTTCAGCAAAGCATTCAAAGACAAGAAAACTTCAACAGCTTTAGGTCATGAACATAGAAAAGACAATTCAAAGATTCAATGTTTCAGATGTGACAAGTATGGACACATTGCAAGAAATTGTCCTACCAGGAAGAAAGAAAGACAACATGCATCCACTGCAGATGTTGATTCAGAACCACCTCAGAGAGATGAAGACATAAAAGATGAAGCATTCTTCTTCATATCAACATTCTCAGGTACAATTTCTACTGATAGTGATATTTGGTTGATTGACAATGGTGCCTCTAGGCACATGACTGGATATAGAAAACATCTTACAGACCTTGTAGAGAAAGAATCTCGTCTACATGTTGTACTTGGTGATAATTCTAGATATACTGTGAAAGGAGTTGGAACTTCTACCTTCCAACTAGAGTCTGACATACCACTTCAATTAAGTGAGGTACTATATGTACCTGGGATGAAGAGGAACCTTGTCTCTGTTTCTGCCTTATAGGATAAAGGCTACAAGGTTACCTTCTCTGAAGGAAAAATTCTTGCATGGCACAAGAACTCACACATGGATTCCACCTGGGTGATTGGTGTTCGAGAAAATAGTTTGTATAGATTGACTGTCCGACCAATCCAGGCCTTGTTACATGATACTATCAGCTTGAGCGTGCTATGGCATAGGAGACTTGCTCATTTACATTATAGAGCCCTTCCCGCTCTGGGGAAGATGGTGACGTATATTCCAGAGATTCATATCGAGCATGATCGCGTTTGCAGAGGTTATTCTCTTGGCAAGAATGTCAAGGGGTCCTTTTCCGAGCAGTGACAGTAGATCCACGGGGATCTTGGACTTGATACATAAATATGTTTGTGGACCCATGACTGTTGCTTCCTTGAACGAATATTTGTACTATGTTCTCTTCATTGATGATCACTCTCGGAAGACGTGGATTTACTTCTTGAAGACCAAGGATGGAGTCCTTGCGAGATTTCAAGAGTTTAAAGTTCAGGTTGAGAACCTAACCGGGAGGAGGATCAAGGTGCTGAGATCAGATAATGGAGGAGAGTACACCTCCAGGGATTT
>ML837928.1:15862-45008 GCA_009831015.1 Picea engelmannii | reverse complement strand
TCATCTTATAAAAGGAGAGGAGCTCTCATGGAGAAAGTTAGCTTGATTGGGTTGGAAAGTTCTTGAGTCTTTAAGATTGGAAATTTGGCTTGAGATTGTTAGCTTGGTTAGATTGGCTTTGAGCTTTGCTTTGTCAAGATATATTGTGAGTAGCTATCAGATCCATGGAGAAATAAGTGTGTGGGAAGCAAGGAACTGTTAGACTGTGCCCTTAGTCATACTACCCGACTACCCAGGTACTAGAGAGTATCTTTCTGAGAGTTTTTATCGGTGGCACTATAGTAGTCAAGATGTCGATCAGTTTATCTACAGAGGGCTTCAGGATATCTAGGTTGATCTGTATAGAAGTGTTTCTTGATGCACTACCACTCGAAGGGGTACCAACAAGGGTTACAAGGGTGGCCAACAATGTGCCCTTAAGTATCACTTGTAGTTCATGCATGTATGCTTCCCCGACTGTGGATTTATGCACTAAACGACAAATCTTTGTACCTTTAATACGTTGGAATATGTCTCTACCCTCTAAAAATATAACCTACAATTATATTCCAAGGAAATTTCTCTGATACCACATGTAAGGTGCCAGAACTATTATAATAGTTGAAAACATAAATATTGTAGAGAATAACAATGGAACAACACTATAGATGAAACCACAACACCAAAATAATACCTTTATTTATAGGAAACAATTTTAACTTGCCTCTTCGAGGGGGAAACCTACAACAGAGCAGTGACTATTACAATAATTCTCAAGAAAAAACTTATCATGACTCCTACTCTTATTTATATTAATTCTATATTCTAAATATCATTCTAGAGGAAGATCCTTCTAGAAGTGGAAGCTTCTATCAGGTCTTCTTACATTGACGTATTCCAATTTATCAAATAGGCCTTATTAACTAATGTCAGCCTTTATTACATGGAAATATATTATTCTATCTATGTGAGGGGTTAGGGAGGTTAGGTCCCTAACACTAAATATAAGTTCTTTTGATAAGTCTTCAACTATTATATCTAATTGTGGTGACAGACATGGGGTAGTGGATTAGAAACAGGACCCAGTCTGAATAGGACTTAACGATTATTTTATTACTGGACTATATTGGAACTCTTGTTCTTCTCCTCCTATATGTGGTATTTCCATTATTTGGAGTATTGTGCAAGGTTCTCTCCCTTCTTGATCACTACTCAACTCTCCTTTATCAGCCCCAAGATTGATCTGCCCTGTCAAAACATAAACAACAAATTTTATTAGTGTAATGCATAGAAATTATAAAGACAAATTTTACTGATAAATGATAAAATCGGGAACAAATTAAGAAAGGATTCATAATTTGAATTTTTAATGCAAATTTTGAATTATGTTCTAACACCGTCAATCACAAAGTCTAAGTCCTGAAAATCAAACCATTTGTTGGTGCTGTGAATGGTTGTAAGAACCTAGGTTAGAGTTATCTTTGACCATCAAAACCCTTTAGACACCAGCCCTTTTGGCATCACCTGCATGTGCAAATGAAGTCTCACCTGAGGTATCTATTGGGACTGTAAGAACTAAGTTTTTGTAGTAGTGAGGAATGGAAGGTGCCCATTCTATTCATTATGTCTTTATCCTGTCTTTATCCTTTGAGATCTACTTAGATATTTTAGGTTCATATTTTCATTATATTCTTGATTTCAACATAACCCATTACTTTACCATTCATAGCAATGGTGTTATGATTATACATAAGACAATTCTAATCTAATAAACATCAAACAAAATACATCAACAATAACACAAAAGAAAGTTAACACAATATTTAATGTGATTCACCCAAACCTCGGCTACATCCATAACAACTAGGTTTTTTATTGTATGTTTGGTAATTCCTTTAGGCTTGCGCACTGTGCTTAAAAAGATATATCATGGCTATCTTCATATCTCCTATCCTATTCATTCTATAGTGGAAGACTCTCTCTCTACATCATCTCTTAACATTATGACATCTATTCTCTCCCTTCCCAGCCTATCCTATCTCCTTTATTATAGATAGGAGCTCTTGACAATTGGGAATAGAATCCACAATATTTCTCGAGAATAACCACACAAAGGAACCCCTATTCTCCCAACCCATTACATATTTATAGATACATTATAGGGCTTAAAACCCTACTTTGTTCATCGCAAAATTGTATTACAATGCATGACTAATGCAGTTAACTAGCTATTCAGACTGCTTTCACCTGATTTTTTTTCTGCATGTTGCTTTTGAACTCTGACTGTTGTTCTTCTTACTTTTGCACGACGGGTTGTCATAATTCCTTTTTTCCCACTTTCTTCTCCTTATTTATTCTTCTCTCACTGTGCATTGTACTTCTGGATGCACCTCAACTACACACTCCCTAGTCCTTCTTCTTCCTCTACACAACTCTTCTACGCATGCCTCTTCTACCGAAATTGTATCCCAAAACTTCTTGTCCAACAAAATCTAGAGAATTATGAAGCTCTATCAAATGTTATGGTGTAGATTTTAAAGAAGAAAGAGAATCTTCAGATATATCAGTCATATTTACGGATACAACACTTTGATGAACAATATAAGGGAATATTTATAAATAAGGGTTACCTAAAAAAGAAGAGACCTGATTTTCTCTGACATTTCTCCAAGTGACAAGTTTTTCTGGATCTGAATATAGAATCATGGTGGCTTTTGGTATGTCTTCTAGAAGAGGCAAGATTGTCCTTTTGTGGAGTCACCGGGTGAAATATTAACAGCCAAGTTCCCGAGGCATGTTCACCATCAAGTCTCAAAGCTTACAAGGTTGTATCCTCGCGGAATATTTTTTCAACTTACATCCCCGGAAACAACGCCATTTCATATTTTATCCCTCAAGATGTTTTGGGATGTTGTTGGAACGATGTTGAGGCATGCCTGTGGCCAAGACTCAGGATGAATCTTAAGGCCATATTTGTAGTAAGGTAATTGTGCAATTATTTCTGAATTTTTTCCCTCTCTCTATCTCTTTCTCTTCTGAAATTATTGGACCTTAAAAAATTCTCATTTCAGTTGAAAAATGATCTCAACTATCAGAGGCATATGGTTGTGAGTGTTTTAGACAACCAATCTTAAAAGGAGGATGAAATGATGGGTTAGAGGAAGAGAAAACTAAACATATAGGGAACTGCTAAGAATGAATCCTATAGCCTAGGGGAAATGAACAATATGGTCAGCAATTGAGAATTCAACAACTCTAACAAGTGGAAACATATCAATAACACATGATTCAAATAGTTAACATATTTATACATTCAAATTCAAGGAGGTACCCTCTGCATATTGTTATCCCGATTTTGTGGGATAATTAAGGAGATTATGTGTTGAGGCCCTCATGTTCCATATATGGAGTGTCGTGAGATTACATGACTAGCAGTATCCTTTTTCACAGATGGAATCCCTTCTCACCACCACAGAGGTCGTATATTTTCATATGGCATCCACGACACTAGATATCTTCCAAGAGGCACTAGGCCTTGCTCCATGAGGTACAAGTCAGGTATTATGGTGAGTGCCATTTCAATATTTGAGGCATTTGAGTATGTTATATCTTACATTGCTTTAGATTTCATGACATATGCTTGGACATTATGCATTTTTCCATGCTTCACCTTGGTGGTTGACATTGTGCCCTAGTTAATGGTCTTCCTTGGTCATCGGTTTGCTACTAGGAACTCCCTTGAAGATCCATAGTATCGTTCCCAACCATAATTACCACTTTTCATCACTTAAAACCCTTGGTTCCTTACCTCTTGGGACTTTAGGGTGTATTGACCAAAGAAGGGGTTTTCCCTCATTCTATTGGAAGAAGGGGATGAAGGCCCAGAGGGATTGTTGTTGGGTAAAATATTAAATCCTATATATAAACCTTCCAAATGCTTCACCCAGGGATCCCCCATGGAAGAAATGAAATTCTTATCTGTAAGAAAAGGGGGAACCATAAGAATAATCATTATGAATGCTTAAAGGGTTAGTTGGAGGATAGGAGGTCTCATTACAACATGGCCTATCATGATAATGTATATTTATTGGTATGAAATTACCATCATCTAGTCACCAAGCCAGGGTAATGTCTCTCAATTGCATAGATGAGAGATATAGGGTCTCATCACGATCCAACCTTCTCATTTCCACTAGGTATTTGTGAATGTTGGAGACACAATTGCATGGAAATAGATATTGTCTAGTCTGTTTATGTTTATGTCCCAAGGGTTAGCTTATTCAAGGTTTCTACAGACAAGGGTTTTCCATGTGCTATAGCTCTTTGATAATGTGTGAGGTCCAACAGTAGTACTCGGCCCAATATCTCAGGGCACCAACTAAAGAGGTTAGATTGTGCCTTGATCCATACTACCCGACTACCCAGGTACTTGAGAGTATATTTTCGAGTGTTGTTCTTAGTGGTACTATAGTAGTCAGAAGGTCGTTCAGTTTATCTACAGAGGGATTCAGGATATCTAGGTTGATCTGTATACAAGTTTTTTTTGATGTGCTACCACTCGAAGAGGTACCAAAAGTGGTTACAAGGGTGGCCAACAATGTGCACTTAAGTACCACTTGTAGTTCCTGCATGTATGCTTCCCTGGCTGTGGATTTATGCACTAAAGGATAGATCTTTGTAGATTTAAGACGTCGAAATATGTCTCTACCCTGTAAAAAAATGACCCACAATTATATTCCAAGGAAATTTCTCTGATACCACATGTAAGGTACCAGATCTATTATAATAGTTGAAAACATAAATATTGTAGAGAATAACAATGGAACAACACTATAGATGAAACCACAACACCAAAATAATACCTATATTGATAGGAAACAATTTTCACGTGCCTCTTCGAGGGGGAAACCTCTAACAAAACAATGATCTATTACAATAATTCTCAAGAAAAAACTTATCATGACTTCTACTCTTATTTATACTAATTCTATCTTCTAAAGATCATTCTAGAGGAATATCCTTCTAGAACCAGAAGCTTCTATCAGGTCTTCTTACATTGACTTATTTTAATTTATTAAATAGGCCTTATTAACTAATGTCAACTTTTATTACATGGAAATATATTATTCTATCTATGTGAGGGGTTAGGGAGGTTAGGTTCCTAACACTAACTTTAAGTGCTTTTGATAAGTCTTCAACTGTTATCTCTAATTGTGGTGGCACACATGGGGTAGTGGATTCGAAACAGGACCCAGTATGAGTAGGACTTAACTATTCTTTTAGTACTTGACTAGATTGGAACTCAATTTCTTCTCCTCCTATATGTGGTATTTCCATTATTTGGACTATTGTGCAAGGTTCTCTCCCTTCTAGATTACTACGCAACTCTCCTTTCTCAGCCTCAATCTTTTGCCTCTTGTACCTCCTTCCTCTATGCAATACTCAAAACCCATCTTCTTCCTTTGGTATACCTCCTTGAGTCCTCTACATCCTCAATCCCTCCCTTCCTTCTTCATCTCTTCCTTCATTCTCTCTTGTTCTCAGACTATCCTCTTGTCATCCCTCGGTTCCCCTATGTGCGTGAAGCCCCTTAACAATAAGATTGCATTGTCATTATGCACTTGTCACAAAAAAACATCTTTATCCACATACCCAATGATTTCATGAACATTCCGCGAGAACCTTTGAAAAATTCGCTTTCTGCAACACTGTAAGATTGGGTACAATCTACAACAAATTATGTGATGTATCCTTCTAATATGTTATCCAACCAGAAATCAACTGAGCGAGTAGTTGGGTTACTTACAAAATTCAGCTATCTTACCAACTCAGGAGTACAATTGTTCGACACTACAGTTCAGTACCTTCCAGTCAGTCAAAATAGTTGGAAATTCGCCAAAGAAAATTTCATGCAGTTTTCTATACACATACCTTTGCATCCATTGCTTGTCATTCATTTGAGGGTTTATGTTCTCTTGTCGAGTAAAGTCACGTTCCTTCTTTTCTAACCATTTTGAGATATCTTTCTTAGTCGGCCTCCAAAATGTTCCCTCTATTATTCTTGAGATTTATTATGGGCTCACAGAACAATGTCGAGAATCCAAATTTAATAATGTTTTCTTTTACAATGTCTTTCTACCCTCAGCTTAGAATGAAACTTCAATACTCTAATAATTCAGAAATACAGAGGAAATATATCTTCCTTTGGGTTTTTACAAATAATCAAGAGGCGGGAAGAAGAATTGTAGAAAAACAAAATTAACAAACAAATTAAGGTATCTAATGCTGATAAATATTACCTTATTTTCAATAGAAGGAACGTGAAATGTATGTCTAAAAGATGAATTAAGATGAGAAAATATATACAGATGTAGGTCATGTTTCACTCACAGTAAAACAGAGGAAAAGCTATACCTGAATATAGATCTAATTAAGTGAACCACATTATATGTATTACTAAATTGCAGTCATTCATTCCTTAAACACCATAGAGTGAAGAAAATGAATTATGATAAAGTAGAAACACACAGAAAGAACATAACTCAAATAAATGAGAAGTAGAATATATGTCTTCCTGTAAGAATTTGTATTAAAAAGTCTCTCTTTACATCAAGCGAGAAAAATCCACACTGAAAATCCCTTTTCATATCTCGACTGTGTTCATTTATACAATTTTGTCTTAACCAAAATCAGTTAGACTTCCACACTTATATATCTTAAAATAGAAGAAAATCTTTTAGATAATAGGCTAACTGAATATTACAAAATATTTGAACATCTATCTTTCTTCTGGAAACTTCATTGCTTGTTAGCTATTTTAAGGCTTATCCTTCCTTCATTTTCTCATAGATGCAATTGTTTTCTATTTCTCTTTATACTATTCATGCATTTTTTGTAATGCAACTACAAATTTAAAGGGATTCCATATTAACGTTCAATTAAAATATAAAATCCTTTCTATGTACCAAGGGTAAATTCTTTTGAACTATGACTTGGCGACCTCTTGATATTGTTTATATTTAAAACATATTCCTCTTTGCTTTCATTATTAGAAACCATGGAATTCTCTTCCTCGAGGATTTTTTAAAGCTGCGCCCAGGATTTGATACTTCCTGTTAAACAAGAAGTAATATTCGAGAAATATCCAAATTTGGGTTCAACTTCTCTACAGGATGATCTTGGACTTTCTTTTCTTCTCCCTTGCGCCATGATTTTCCGTTTACAATATTTACCCATGTAAGAAAAATAAAGCATGTGAATACAAATTATAGAGATGAGATAGATTTCAAATATATTATAAAATCAGAATTAAAACACTAATTAATTCTACATTTAACACTTTGTATCCAAACGACAGGGTAATCATGCTAAAGCTGGCAATCGTATTACCTGATGACGACAACCTTATTCAAACATCTCACCATAATCACGTTTAATTATCATTAATAATCTTGATTAGTGAAAATAAGTATTTCGGTACTTTGACGTTCAGGGCTTTTGAATGGAGAATTTTAAAATTATCTTGAAGGTTGGAGTCGTGAAGTGATTACTTACCCTTAATTGAGCTTAATCAATCCTTACTTAACCTTTAATATTCAGCACTCCAACACTTCGGTGCTTTGGTACTTCGGAAATTCGGGACCTTTGGCACATCGTTACTTCGGAACTTTGGTGACCTTCGACGCTTCGTCACTTCAATGTTTGACGCTTTGGCATTTTTGAAAACTATCAAAAACATGATATACTGAAGAACATTCTTCCAGAGTGATGTGGAAGGATGACATCACATATGATTATGTGTCATAAAAACACAGGTGACACGTGTCCTCTTGAAATGTGTGGATTAGGTGTCCAAAAACACCAAAAATGAGTGCCACGTGTCTCCTTCACAAGGGTACCAGGTGGCATTGTACATGTCAATTGTGTACTTTACATTATAAATGTATCCTTCGTGTCTTCAAGGCTCCGGAGCTTTGCGAATTTAGGGTTAAAATGTTCAATAGACAAGGAGATCAAAGTCCTAAAGAATGAAGTCTCGAATAAAAACCTTAAGCGAGAAGATATTCGTTGAATGGATTTCGGGATTCGGGAGTTTGGGGTTTTTAGACAAATCGGAAAAAAATATTCAGAAATTATCGAAGGACAAAGTCCCAGAGTGGAACCATGAAAAGTAATATTGCATGATTTAAACATTATGCAATCGCATATCCTCGAAATCCCATGAATCATCGATATTGATAAGCATCAAGTTTGACAACTGAGGATTGATTTGCCCTGTCAAAACATAAACAATGAATTTTATTAGTGTAATACATAGAAATTCTAAAGATAAATTTTACTGATAAATGATAAAATCAAGAACAAATTAAGAAAGGATTCATAATTTGAATTTTTATTGAAAATTTTGACTTATGTTCTAAAACCGTCAATCGCAATGTCCGAGTCCAGAAAATCAAACCATTTTTTGGCATTGTGCATGGTTGTAAGACCCTAGGTTCGAGTTATCTTTGACCATCAAAACCCTTTAGACACCGGCCCTTTTGGCATCATCTGCATGTGCAAATGAAGTCTCACCCGAGGTATCTATTGGGACTATAAGAACCAAGTTTTTGTAGTAGTGAGGAATGGTAGGTGACCATTCTATTCATTCTGTCTTTATCCTCTCTTTATCCTTTGAGATATACTTAGAGATTTTAGTTTCATATTTTTGTTATATTATTGATTTCAACATAACCCATTACTTTACCATTCATAGCAATGGTGCAATGATTATACATAAGACAATTCTAATCTAATAAACATCAAACAAAATCCATGAACAATCACACAAAATAAAGTTAACACAAGATTTAATGTGATTCACCCAAATCTCGGCTACACCCACAACGATTGGATTCTTTATTGTATGTTTGGTAATTGCTTCAGGCTTGTGCACTTTTCTTACAAAGATATATCATGGTTATCTTCATCTCTCCTAGCCTAGTTGTTCTATAGTGCAGATCACACCCACGTTAGGAAATTCATGAACAATTTTCTCAATTTCATTCTTCTGGGAAAAGGGATGACGATGTGGGAAGACATTGGGAGGAAGAATGCTCAGAACTAGAGGAATGTAATGATCATGAACACCACGGGAAGGGGGGATTCCATGGGGAGTGGAAAAAATATTTTGGTGTTTGGAGAGTATAGATTGGAGGTCATGATGCACACATGTTGTCTTAATGACTTGAATGGCATTGAGTTGGGAAATAATTCTTGAATGACCTCTTTTGAGGATATTTTCCATTCGATGGGAACTGATGATATTAGGTGAGCCTGTTGTGATGCCTTGGAACTTATACTGGTGGTAGTCATGTTGAAATTTCATGGTCAATTCCTTAAAATCCATGAGGATGGGACCGAGAGTGCATAATCATTATGCACCCAACACAATGTCACAGCCACCCATGTCGATAGCAAACATATGATATTTCAGGTTGTACTGACCATGTTGGATATGCACATTTTTACAATGCCCCCCACATTTCATGCAACCTCCATTGGCAATCATGATTTTAAAATTGTTTACTGCATGGATATAACAATGGGTTTCTTGAGCAATGTGTTAATGAATGAAATTATGAGTGCTACCACTTTGAATGAGAATGACAACCTTCCGATTTTTTAAGTATCCAATTATCTTGAGGGTTTGGGGAGCAGAGAAGCCAATGAGTGAATTTAAGGAAATGAGTGGTTCAACTTCTAGTGCATCAGATGGTGTAGTGATATGATCTGGCTCAGGGAGCTATACTGCATGAGAATCCTTAGTCTCGTCATCAAAAACATCCTCATATATGGCCATGAACAACTTATGTTCCTTACAATTATGCCCTGGAAAATATTTTTCATCACAATTATAGCAAAGACCCTTTATTTGGCACTTATCCATTTCTTCCTAGGTTAATTTTTGGATATTGAGAGGGGTGGGATGAGGGGTCAAAGTAGGAGGGAAAGGATGTAAAGGGAAATAAGGTTTTCAGTGTTGGGAAAATAACCTGTTGGGATTCCTTGGCATGTTGAGTATATTCCAACCAAGTTTGGGGGAAATTCATGAGGACTTGTGCACGGATTTCCTCCTTGAGGCCACTAATAAAGAATTCTTTGAAAAATGTATCAGAAATTCCCTCTGTTCTAAAAAATAATTGCTCAAATGTTGCGATAAACTATTCCATGGTACCATAATATTTCAATTTGGTCAAACAACCTAGGGAGTGTGTATCAGTGTCAAAGTGGTCATAAATTTCAGCCACAAACTATGTCCAGGATACATATCCTTGGCATGATTTTTGACGCCATTGCCACCATTGCCAACATTCAAGATCCAAATAGAGGACACTACAACAAAGTTTGTCCAAGTTATCAGTGAATCCATGCAAGTAGAAGTAGTGTTCCATTTGAGTGACCCAACCAATGGGATCTGAGCCATCAAATTTGTTCACCTCCACTCGTGGAAGACGGAGATCACGATGAAAAAGGTTGGACTAAAATTGTTGGGAATTGGAGGAAGTTTTACCTTTGAGGTTAAAAGGTGGTTCAGATGATGAATAGAGTCCAGGAATGGGTAGTTTTCCCAGGACCTTGGCAGCAAACGATTCAAGATGAGATTCAAGGTGGGATGCAAGCTGGATGGAAAGGTGGGAATTGATGTCCTTCCTTAGTTCCTCTTTCATGTGGTCAATTTGGGAGTTGATGTGGGTAGTGATACTATTTTCAATATCTTGTGTGTGAGTGGTGGCCATGGTGAGGGGAAAACACATGAAGAGGTGGAAATGAGAGGTGGCGGAAAAGGGAGGGTGGGTCCACAGAAAGAAAAGGATAAAAAAATGATAGATATCATTGGGATCAGGATGAAACAAGGATTCTAATGGAATAGATCCCCAGTAGAGGTATTGGGAGCGGTCGGGGCCATAGGAAGAAATAAACTGAAAAATTATAGGTATCATTGTGATGAGGATGAAGAAATGATTCTAATGGGATAGGTCTCAAATAAGGGTGCAGGCAGGCCCCAGACACTTTTTTTTACTCCTATGGAGTTATACTCTGATTTCAATAATATTGCAGTGTCAGAATGCCCAAATTTTTAATAGGGAAAAATGTGTCGGAATTTCGCAACCAGAATGCAGGAGACATAGTTGCATGGAAATATATATTTTCTGGTCTGTTTAGGTTTTTGTCCCAAAGGTTAGGGTATTCAAGGTTTCTACAAACAATGGTTTTCCCTGTGCTATAGTTCTTTCATAATGTGCAGGGTCCAACAGTAGTACTTGGCCCAATATCTCAAGACACCAACTAAAGAGGCTAGACTATGGCCTTATCCATACTACCAGACTACCCAAGTGCTAGAGAGTATATTTCCGATTGTTTTTATCGGTGGCACTATAGTAGTTAGGAGGCCGATCGGTTTATCTACAGAGGGCTTCAGGATATCTAGGTTGATCTGTATACAAGTGTTTTCTGATGTGCTACCACTGGAAGGGGTACCAACAGGCGTTACAAGGGTGGCCAACAATGTGTGCTTAAGTACCACTTGTAGTTCTTGCATGTATGCTAGAGAGATCTCTCTATGCAAGAACTACAACAGATCTCTCTATGCAAGTGGTATCAGAATACGTCTCTACCCTGTAAAAAAAACAACCCACAATTATATTCCAAGGAAATTTCTCTGATACCACTTGTAAGGTACTAGATCTATTATAATAGATGAAAACATAAATATTGTAGAGAGTAACAGTGGAACAACACTATAGATGAAACCACAACACCAAAATGATACCTCTATTGATAGGAAACAATTTTCACTTGCCTCTTCGAGCAGGAAACCTCCAACGGAGCAATGATCTATTACAATACTTCTCAAGAAAAAAATTCTCATGACTCCTACTCTTATTTATACTAATTCTATCTTCTAAAGATCATTCTAGAGGAATATCCTTCTAGAAGCGAAAGCTTCTATCAGATCTTCTTAAATTGACTTATTCCAATTTATTAAATAGGCCTTATTAACTAATGTCAGCCTTTATTACATGGAAATATATTATTCTATCTATGTGAGGGGTTAGGGAGGTTAGGTCCCTAACACTAACTAAAAGTTATTTTGATAAGTTTTCAACTAATATATCTAATTGTGGTGATGCACATGGAGTAGTGGATTTGAAACAGGACCCAGTCTGAGTAGGACTTAATGATTCTTTTATTACTGGACTATATTTGAACTCTTGTTCTTCTCCTCCTATATGTGGTATTTCCATTATTTGGACTATTGTGCAAGGTTCTCTCCCTTCTGGCTCACTACCCAACTCTGCTTTCTCAGCCCTAGGATTGTTCCGCCTTGTCAAAACATAAACAACGAATTTTGTTAGTGTAATACATAGAAATTCTAAAGAAAAATTTGACTGGTAAATGATAAAATCAAGAACAAATTAAGAAAGGATTCATAATTTGAATTTTTATTGCAAATTTTGACTTATGTTCGAACACCGTCAATCGTAAAGTCCAATTCTCGAAAATCAAACCATTTGTTGGTGTTGTGCATGGTTGTAAGACCCTAGGTTTGAGTTATCTTTGACCATCAAAACCCTTTAGACACCATCCCTTTTGGCATCACCTACATGCACAAATGAAGTCTCGCCTGAGGTATCTATTGGGACTGCAAGAACCAAGTTTTTGTAGTAGTGAGGAATGGAAGGTGACCATTGTATTCATTTTATCTTTATCCTTTGAGAGCTACTTAGAGAGTTTAGGTTCATATTTTCATTATATTCATGATTTCAACATAACCCATTACTTTACCATTCATATAAATGGTGCAATGATTATACATAAGACAATTCTAAAGTAATAAACATCAAACAAAATCCATGAAAAATCACACAAAAGAAAGTTAACACAAGATTGAATGTGATTCACCCAAATCTCGGCTACGTCCACAACCACTGGCTTCTTTATTGTATGTTTGGTAATTGCTTCAGGCTTGTGCACTATGATTACAAAGATATATCATGGTTATATTCATATCTCCTAGCCTATTCGTTCTATAGTGCAAGCCTCTCTCTCTCTCTCTTAATCATCTCTTAACATTCAGATATCGACTCTCTCCCTTCCCAGCCTATCCTATCTCCTTTATTATAGATAGGAGCTCTTGACAATTGGGAATAGACTCCACAAAATTCCTCAAGAATAACCACACGAAGGAACCCCTGTTCTCCCAACCCATTACATATTTATAGATACATTCTAGGGATTATAACCCTACTTTGTTCATCCCTAAACCGTATTACAATGCATAACTATTCCAGTTAACTGGATATTCAGGTTGCTTTCACCAGATTTTTTGTCTGCATGTTTCTTTTGCACTCTGACTGTTGTTCTTCCTAATTTTGCACGTCCTTCTAACTTTAGCACGACGGGCTGTCATACTTCCTTTTTTCCCACTTTCATCTCCTTCTTTATTCTTCTCTCTGATTTATTCTTCTCTCATTGTGCATTGTACTTCTGGATGCACCTCAAATACACACTCCCTAGTCTCACTTCTTCCTCTAAACAACTCTTCTATGCACACCTCTTCTACCCAAATAGTATCCCAAAACTTATTGTCCAACAAAATCTAGAGAATTTTGAAGCTCTATCAAATGTTCTGGTGTAGATTTTAAAGACGAAAGTGAATCTTTAGATATATCGGTCATATATAAGGATACAACACTTTGATGAACAATATAAGGGAATATGTATAAATAAGGGTTACCTAAAAAAGAAGAGACTTGATTTTCTCTGACATTTCTCCAGGTGACAAGCTTTTCTGGATCTGAATATAGAATCATGGTGGCTTCTAGTATGTCTTCTAGAAGAGGCCAGATTGTCCTTCTGTGAAGTCACAAGGTGAAATATTAACAGCCAAGTGCCCAAGGCATGTTCACCATCAAGTCTCAAAGCTTACAATGTTGTATCCCCAGGGAATACTTTTTCAACTTTCATTCCCGGAAACGGCGCCATTTCAGATGTTATCCCTCGAGATGTTGTTGGAATGATATCAAGGCACCCCAGTGGCCAAGACTCGCGATGAATATTAAGGCCATATTTGCAGTAAGGTAATTGTGCAATTATTTGTGATTTTTTTCCCTCTCTCTCTCCCTCTCTTTATCTTCTGAAATTATTGGACCTTAAAAAATTCTCATTTCATTTGATAAATGCTCTCAACTATCAGAGGCATATGTTTGTGAGTTTTTCAGACAACCAATCTTAAAAGGAGGATGAAATGATGGGTTATAGGAAGAGAAAACTAAACATAAGGGGCACTGCTAAGAATGAATCCTGTAGCATAGGGGAAATGAACAATCTGTTCAGCAAATGAGAATTCAACAACTCTAACAAGTGGGAACATATCAATAACACATGCTTCAAATAGTTAACATATTTATACATTCAAATTCAAGGAGGTACCCTTTGCATATTGTTATCCCCATTTTGTGGGATAATTAAGGAGATTATGTATTGAGGCCCTCATGTTCCATATATGGAGTGTCATGAGATTACATGACTAGCAGTATCCTTTGTCACAGATGGAGACCCTTCTCACCACCACAGAGGTCGTAGATTTTCAGATGGCATCCACCACACTAGATAGCTTCTGAGAGGCACTAGGCCTTGCTCCATGAGGTACAAGTCAGGTATTATGGTGAGTTCCATTTGAATATATGAGGCATTTGAGTATATTTTATCTTAGACTATTTTAGATATCATGACATATGCTTGGAAATTATGCATTTTTCCATGCTTCACATTGGTGGTTGACATTGTGCCCTAGTAAGTGGTCTTCCTTGGTGATGGTTTTTCTACTAGGAACTCCCTTGAAGATCCATATTATCGTTCACAACCATACTTACCATTTTTCATCACTTAAAACCCTTATTTCCTTATCTCTTGGGACTTTAGGGTATATTGACCCAAGAAGGGTTTGTCCCTCATTCTATCGGAAGAAGGGGATGAAGGCCCAGAGGGATTGTTGTTGGGTAAAATATTAAATCCTATATATAAACCTTCCAAATGCTTCACCCAGGGATCCCCCAAGAAAGAAATGAATTTATTATCTGTAAGAAAAGGGGTACCCATAAGAATAATCATTATGAATGCTTAAAGGGTTAGTTGGAGGATAGGAGGTCTCATTACAAGCTGGCCTATCATGATCATGGATATTTATTGGTATGAAATTACCATCATCTGGTCACCAAGCCAGGGTAATGGCTCTAAGTTGCATGGATGAGAGAAATAGGGTCTCATCACGAGCCAACCTTCTCATTTCCTATAGGTATTTTTGAATGACATTGTCATTATCTGGACACCATGCCAGAACAATGGCCTTTAACTTGTCCCTAAATTTTGAAAGAAACAAAAAATGGAAAAACAATGAGCTTGGAAAAATTTCATTACAAACGAAGGTGCCACACACCCTCTACAAAGGAACCCATGAATGAGACACTACAACCCCATGTATGTCATGAACCCCATGCCCATTGAGTCTTTACCCTTAACCATTTCACCCACTTTACACGAATTAGAGATGGATATCTTGGAAACACTCCTTGACCTAGGGCAAGATCTACCCAATAGGACACCTCATCAACCCTCCCATATCCAATCTTGGCAAGTCACATAATGTATTTGAGCACTTAATTGTTTGACAGTGTAATATTTGATGCAGATGCTTAGGTGTCTCATTTATTGACTTGGTTTACTTATCATGATATTTTGACTTGAGATCCTTGTAGGCCGTTCATATTTGTCTTTGCAAGACCTATTTGGTGGATAGTTTTGGAGGAACAAGCCTAACTTGGGCTTCCATGGGGCTTGAAGCTCGCAAGTGGATACTAAGGGTCTGCATGTCAGATGAGAGAGACTTACCTTTGAAGGAATGGAAGACATTGTGGATGACATAACCTAGCCCTCACATGCCAAATATTTTTCCTAGGAGAGGCAAAACGTCACCTTTACAGGCATGACACAATCTAGGAGGGATAGGGTTTGGTGTTGAGCTTACCACTCATTGAAACATGGAATTTTTAGGAGAATGAGGCTTTGACCATGAAGGAAGTGACTTGGATTCTTGACATGTGGATTTGGGAAGCCTAACATCCCCTAAAGGGGTGATGTCACTTTGAATTAGGGTTTGTTTGTGTGTAAAAGTAAATTTTAAAGTGAATTGTTTAATGTTATTTTGTAAAAGGGGAAAGATTAGGGTTGTTGACCCCTAGTCTTTTGGTTTACCCTAATATTATGTGGAAAAACTATTTTGGAGACATTTTGTATAAATAGAGATCATAAGATCTCTCTCTTTTGCACTTGTTTATGATTATCTCTTGGATTATTGGTTGATGGAAGTGGTGTTCTAGACTTGGAAGGATATTCTCTTGCTATTGTAGTGGTTTGTCTTAGCTTTTTCCTTGAATAGATAAGGTTTTTACATTGTTGCTATCATTTATTGTTCAAGTCAAGGTTATTTGCTAGAGCTAAGTGGAAAGTATAAAGGAATACACCCCCACCTTAGTCTCCATCACTTTATGCTTACATGTTATTGGTCTAACAAGGGTTTTCTAAGGGAAGTATAAGGGCATACACCCTCTTAGCCTAAACCCTAGCTAGAGATACTTGCCTTAGGGAGTAAGAGGATTTACATCCCCAAGGAGATAGTACCTCTACCTCTTTCTTTTCTTGACTCCATTAACCCTTTAATTGAAGGCACTAGTCATTTACTTTTTGCATTGGAGAAATAAATTGTTTCCTTGGTAAATGTACAAATTTCAAGTTTTAAAGTTGTCTTTTTGGGAAAGTATTCTTTGAGCCTTTGGCTCCCTTGCCTCATTGAGGTGTCCCCTTTAACCCAATTTTTTTTCTTCTGTTAAAAAACTAACCTACAACCATTAGGGCTACAAAAAACTAACCCTCTAACACTCGATAATTCCTAAACTAACCCTAGGATTTAGCCCTAATTTTTCCCTAACTCTCTACTAGGCCTAGTGCACCTATTGGGATAGTTAGAGGTGGTTTCTTGTGGTTGATTTTTTTGTTTTTATTCTTGGTTTTCTACATCCATAAGGCTAATAATATCACTGCAGCAAATTCTTTGTTTCAACGTCCCTCTTCATGCTAAAGTTATTGCTTAATCATTGGTGAGTTGAGCTAGATTTTACTAGCTTACCTCTTGTTTATTTTATCATATGCTTAGAACTTTATATTGCATCCTTGATTATATTCCAATTAGGAAAAGAAATATTAAATTACTTGTCTAGCTAACATACTACATTATATGCATTGTTTTCCTTGTGTCTCTGGAAGATGTTCATACTTGGTAGGTTGCTCAACTCATTTGGAAACCCTTGAAACTTCCCAAGACTCTTTCTCAATATCCTCATACCATATAGAATTGAACTCTAGCGAAATCCACTCATAATTATCAATTTCCATCTCAATTCCCCCTAGGGTCACCGGGATTCCCCCCTTGAGGTGATTACCTCACCTTTAACTTTATGGGGGCACCTGCCTAAGGTGACAGTGGGTAGGTTCCCTCCTAGTTGTCACCAATTGGTGGTTGGGTCGGGATTTACCCAACCTACAACTTGTTTGATAACACATATCATTCAAATGCATAAAGAAAATAATGAGAAGTGGTCATACATTCAGAGGAAATCACTTATGTGTCATTACTAGACATCATACAGTAACACTAAACATGAAGAATGCACTGTTGTATGGATTTTATTTTCAAGTCTTGCCACAACAACATACAAGAAAGAAAAAATGGGAGGAAATGATTTATAGGAACACAAACACTATAAAGAAGGAATTATAGATTGAAACTTAAATGCAGGGGATGAATCTTTGTTACCTGCTACATTTACCAATTGAATTTGCTCAAGTTTTATGTGGTCTAATAGCTCTGGTTATAAGAAAATATTTAACTCCTAAAAGTGTCGACCTTCAAAATGGGTGCTCTCATTGTCTTTTATTCCTCTCGCTCATGCCCTAAAACCACTTCTTGAAAAAAAATTCCATCTTCTTGAAATGATTTACTGCTTCTTGATTTCTTGAATGGTTTCCCCTCTGGTCAAAATTAATTACTTTTACATGCATGAATTATTCTATGTTGAGATCGTGGGGTAGCTGGGAACCTGTAGGCTGAGAAATTTTCCATGCTATGCTCCTTATAAATATATGTAATCATTTTCCTCTTTGGATGGAAGCTCAAAATCCTAACTACAAGGATCATGCAACTCAATAGTCGTCAGATCGATCTCAACTATTGATCTTTAAAAATGAAACTTCACATATTTGGAAGTCAACCCCAATGATCGATGTATCGGTCATCGAAGCATCGAAGGTCCATATATAACTGTGATTAAATCGGGGCCATCCATCTTCCCATGAATATAAACCCTCCATTGCAGACCTGATTAAATCAGGGTCATTGATACGTTGACTGGCGAGCCTAAAATTCCCTGACGTTTAAAATTAAAATTGAACCATTGATCTGGAACGTGACTTGATATGGGTCGTTAATTAGTTGAACCTTCCCTCTCTTCAATGACATCATCATTGGGGCGATCAAGGATAACCTACATTGGGGAATGTTCATCGCCTTTTGCTGACGATGACGTCTACAACGATCTCCACTGTCCATAATTCATCGAAACGATAAGGGACCTTGATTTGTCTAGACCATAAACCAAAATCAACTAACGAATTTGACGTTCATGATGACATCACCTTGGATACGTGGCGACATTATACTAGTATACAATGATATTGATGTGGCATAGAGGATAGGACATGTGTCACCCATTTTTGGGATGTTGACATGTATATACAGTGGGTTTTGCATGTCCACGTGGTAGCTGATGGTTTTCCCTGACAGTGTTGTGTTGGCATGTTGAGTTGTCAGCTCTTTGCATTTTGGAAATGATGACATCATCATCAACATTACTATGTGTATCTAGAAACTCTCTTTTCATTTTCTCCATTGACAACATTCACCATGATCTCTATCATTGACATTTCATCGAAACAAGGGAATTTGTTGATTTGTGATCGACCAAAAGCCAAAAATGGCTAAGTAAAATATTGTCTCACTGATGTTGGACATGTGCTAGACTTATATTGGTCCCGTGAATGTGATGAAGAGGAAGACAAGAAGGACACATGTCACCCTCTTTTGACATATTCACTTGTGCATCCAATAGGTTCCACATGTCCACATGGAAATGTTTGATTGGTTCCGATAGGGCTCCACTGAAGGGATGACATGACACCTAACCCAGATGATTTTGAGGCCCAAGAGAATATATGTATCATTGATCGATATTACTTGAAAAGGGATCAAGAGCAGGTCTGGGTTGTCCATCAAAGGAGCCCACCAGAAGGGTATGGGTCTGGACTTCAAACATGACTATGATGAAGGGAATCTGAGACCGCATCTCAACCATCAATCTAGAGTTGCAAGGGGTAATCTGATGATGCACGAGGGACATCGATATAGCTCGACCAAGACAAAAAAATTGGCTAAGGCATGAACATGATCGCATTGATGTCAGCCTAGACACGTGGTGCCTTCTCATTGGTCTGTGTTGGCGCTGAGGTGGTAGACATATGGGACACGTGTCACCCGATTTCGAGACATTTACCTATGTATGTGGTGGGTTCCACATGTCCATGTGGTGGCTCTAAATTGGCTTTGATATAACTTCGATGGTGGGAATGACATGGCACCTGGCCGGGAGGATTTGATACTTGAGAGCATATCTGGACCGTTGATTTGTTCCACTTGAAAAAGGTTTGAGAGAAGATTAGGACTCTCCATTGTAGGTGCCCCATCGGAGTGGTCGAGGTATGATCTTCCAACATGACACCGATGAGGGAACTCTAAGACCACATATCGACCATTGATCTGGGGAACAAGAGATCAAATGAGAGTCGTTGAGCTCATTGTGGTTGAAAGAAAACATTGTCTAAGGAAATGAACAACATTACGCCAAAGTCACCCTGGATGCATGGCGACTTCTCACTGGTTCATGTTGACAATGACGTGGTAGGGGAGTAATACATGTGTCACCCAATTTCAAGACATTTACCTTTTTATGTGGCAGGTTCCACATGTCCACATGGAATCCTTTGGTTGGGTCTGGTGGTGCTCCGCTGGAAGGATGACTTGACATCTTGTCAGGAGGCTGCAAGATGTGAGATCAGATCTTGATCATTGATCAAGGGGTGTGTTTACTTAAATCTAGATCGTTGATTGCAGGTGTCTCATTAAAGTGGTCTAGAAGATATGTTCTAATATGACTTTGATGGGGAACTTTGACAATCGTTGATCTAAAAGGTTGAACACACGATGCGATTTGAATACTCAGTGTTTCAGGGTTTGGAAAACTATTAAAATTGTGCTTTTAGGCCACAGTATTGTGATAGTTCCCCTGGCCAATATTGCTAGTCCCCTTTTGTGCATTAAAACATCTTTTTTTACCTCTGATAATCACTCGAGTGTTTCAAACTTGTCTTATATGCACAAGGATATGAATTTTCTTGTTATTTATTCATTCTGTCTTAGGATAATTTGACTCCCGACTATTTCAGGGACTCTAGAAGTTTGCCTTCTGCCTCTATTTCATCCAATATTGGCCTTACAACTTCAACCAATTTTCATTTATTATCACGAACACAAATATCACTAACAAAATGGAGGGATGGACTGATCTTTGTATCACAATGAATTTCTTGCAGATTTGTGGAGCTACGGATAGTGATTAAGGGGATTTCATGCAGAGAGTCAATTCATTGGGCAAGCGGAGGTCCAAGAAAATAGACTTAGAACATGGTTTCAACAAAGGATGTTGTTGGAAAGGTATGGTTTGTTTCGAGTTCTTGCATTTCATAAGTGTTGCAGTGAGTTCTTTGAAGGGAAATCAAATGAATTGGTGGTTCAAGTGCAATTTGTTTCTGTGGTGAAAAATATTATTAAAATAGGATTCCAAGCTAAACCTAGTAGAAGAGAGGAAGATAGATTTAATATAGAAAATAAATGACAAAGAAATCACACAGTACATAGATATTTTACCTTGGAAACCCAAATAGGAAAACTAGCATTCCTTGAGAGTCTTTCTCTCTTATTGTATTATTCATTTAGAATAAAATGTTACATGCCTAACATTGGTCTACACCTAAGACACAATTCACATCATACCCTCTTTCTTACACAAGAACAACCCTGCAGCCAATTTGGCTTACACTTACATGACCAACAACCTCTACTAAAACATTGATCTCACGATTATTGATTATCTCACTAACTTAATATAATTACAACATGATTTCATTTATATACTTTATAGTAGGAAAAACCCTAAAGAAAGGTTCCCAAAAAATGGTTACAGATCCACACAGATCATTGGCTACAAATCATGCGAATCTCTGGATTTTGTTACAGTCGACTACTAGTCGGACTACTAGTCGACTACCGGTCGACCTAGATTTGGTCTTCAACGGTTTCCCCATGACCTCCTTCCGACCTCTTGTCAGGTGAATTATTGAATTTATGTTGATCACCTCAACTTTCTTGGTTGACGTATTCCCCTAGTCTATCTTCCTCAACTAGAATTTCATTGCAAAGAATATAACAACACAACATTCTCCCACATGTTTTCTTCTTTGTTGAACCGGGATTTTCCTGAAATTTTGTTCATGGACCCAGGGCAGTAATTCCCATTGCCTCTTGGCACCAAGAGAACTTCACAACACTCATAGACCTTGTCAAAGAGTCTACTATGTTTTCCAATGTTTCTAATTTCTCCAACAACACCTTGTTGCTTTCCACCGTGTCTCTTACGAAATGGTATTGTACATCAATATGCTTAGTCTTGGAATGATAAGCTAGGATCTTTGCTAGACATATTGCTCTTTGACTATCACAATTAATATCCATATCTTGTTTCTCAAACCTGATCCATGAACATAGTTGTTCCATCCATACTGTTTGTTTTCTTCCATGAGTGGCTACCATATATTCATCTTCTTTATTTGACAAGGCTACGACCTCCTATCACTTACTCATCCATTTTATTGCTCCACCAAACATATTGAACATATATCTATTGGTTGACCTTCCTTTATTCAAATCTCCATCCCATTCGGTGTTGACAAAGCCATGTAAATCTACTTCACTATCACCTCTAGGTTTTCCTTAGTATCATATAGCATAATCTTGTGTTCCACACAAATCCATGCATACACTCTTGAAAATTGTCTAGTTCTCTTTTCTAGGTGTCAACATGTATCTACTCAACACTCCCACTTCATGAGAAATGTTTTGTCAAGTGCAAACCATCACATACATTAGACTACTAATGAAACTTGCATATGGGACATGTGCCATGCCCTCTATTTATTCCTATGTCTTTGGACACTATTCAACAGTTACCCTTACTCCCATTGGAATTGGCACCTTACAGGTTTGCAATCCTATATGTTGAAACATTTCAAAACTGTTTCAATATACCTTTTTTTATTCAACTAGAGCTTTCTAACTGCCCAGTCTCTCTTAATCTGCATTCCTAGAATGAAGTTCAATGCACCGAGATCCTTCATGTTGAACTTGGAGGATAGTTGTTTCTTCACCTCCTTTATTTCATCCATGTGGTTTCCAAATAGAAACATGTCTTCGACATACAATGCTACATATATGAAGCACCCACCTTCTTCCTTGGAATATACACAATGATCAAATTTTCTTCCCACAAATCCCAAACTAAGGATGTATGTGTCAAACTTTTGATACCACATCCTTGGTAATTTCTTTATACCATAAAGGGATATTTTCAGTTTGCATACCAATGCTTTATTTCCCTTTACTACAAATCCTTCAGGCTATTTCATGTAGATTTCTTCTTCCAAGTCCCCATGTAGGAACGTTGTCTTCACATCCATTTTCTCTATTACAATGTCAAATTCTGAAGCTAGAGACATTAGCACTCTAATGAAAGTTAATTTTACAACAGGCGAAAAAACATCACTGAAATCGACTCCTTCAAATTGGGAATATCCTCTCACTACCATTCTATCGGCTTTTTTTGGGTTATTATAAATTTTTTAGTGAGGTGGATCGACTGGGAGAATAATCTGACCAAGAAAGTCGAAGTCAAAGTGATAAAAAACAAGTCAAGAAGTCAACCAATAAGAGATCGACAGGAGGTTGTGGTAAATCGACTGAAGACCAAATGTAGGCCTAATTCCAAATCTACTAGATCATTCAAGCTAGGAACCACATCCTCAACATACTCCTTGAGGTAATTCTCTTCCAATAGAAGAAGAACCCTTTCCTTCCAAACCCAGAAATTGGTTGCCCCTTCCAACCTATCCTCAAGCTTCAATCTATTCACCATATTTACTTGCCTGTAACACAAACAAGTACAACACTCTTCAAGTTTTTTAGCCACCAAAGTGTCTCAAGATTATCCCCTTCTCTTGAAATCCCAAGCTCTGATGCCATGTCAACTTTCACATGCAACTCTATGTGACTAATTTAAGATTTGAAAATTGCTTCCTAGTGATCTAACTTCACTGAACAACTTTACACTGAAATTATTGACTGGAAAACAACAAGATCATAGATGAATCATCAATACACAAGAGACACAATATTTTTGTTCTATAACTTTATCCAATTCTCCAAATTTGAGGACCAAAACTAGTCCTCCCAAAGTCACCAAAACTGAGGACAAAATTGGTCCTCTCAAAATCACCAAATCTGAGGACAACCTTGTCCTCCAATATACAAACAAGAAAACAAAACCTCAACAATATATGGAAATATCCTCTTCCCAAGAATCTATTGTATATCACCTGTATGAATTTATGACATCGCTTGTTAGCTTGTACGAATCTATACCTACCCAGAAAACTAGATACATGATTCACCAACTGAAAACCCATGGATATACACAATTTTCTCCACTGCAAATCATGTATACCCTATATGTGATTTGTCCTTATGAAATCCACGTATATACACAATTTTTCCTCCTACAAACCACATATGGCATGAAAAAATCACTCCACATGTGTGACCTTCTTTGCTTCTATCTTTAGGGCCAAATTATCCACCTTGCATACTTTCCCTTGCTGAGATCACCAATACTTCATTTTTCCACAATGATGATCTAATGTCACAATGACATATCTCCTTTATATGGGATTCCAATGAGTGAGTTTAGGATCCCTTTTAAAACTCAACAATTAATTAGATTATTTTAATCCTCTTTGTGGGTGTGGCACCCCCACAAAAATCCACAAATCCCATCAGCTTTCCCATGAGGATCTAGCCTCATTTCAAGGTTGATTTCATTGAAATGAAATTCAAAACTAGGGCCAACAAAAATTCCCACATGCCTGACACCTTAGCCTCTAGTGGGAATACCTCTCGAAGCTACAAAAAAATCAATGGAGGAGCCTTAGTGTTTGGTACCTTAGCTAAATTCATTGGGTAATGTGATGACTTGACATCTACAATGATAGTGTCAGAGTTTGGACGCTTGCAGAAGGTGCAAGTTAGTTTCATTATAGGAGATGGATGGAGTCAACAGAGAAGTCGACTAATAATTATTGATAGTATGAAGTGACCAAGAGATTGGGCCATGCCATCATAAGGGGCACACCAAGGTTAGTTGTGTCGGTTGCAAAGGGCACTGTTGATGTTCAAATTAGTCAATATCCAAACAAAAATCTCATGAGGATAAAATCCCCTTGGGTTTTTATAGAGGTGGTACCCCTCTGTGATATGTTGGAATATTCTTGGTATGGTTCTACGATGGATGCAAAGGGTAAATTCTAAAGAGAAAACCCCGAAATATCTTCCAAGAAAGCTTATATATACAAATGTACAACCCTTATATACAATTATACAAATATGCAAATATACATCATATCAGTTTAAAAAAAGAAAGGATAAAGTGAGTCAGCAAAGATTTTTGTCTACGAGGTTTTGGAGTCTCCTTTCTTCTAAAAAAATGAACCTGGAATCTACTGTGACTTTTTTCAAGATATAGTAAAAATAAACAAGTCTTCAAAGAACTTTCGATGAGTATTTATTTTGGAACTCAAAATTCTTTTTGATAGGAAATATATTTGAAATCACATGCTTTCAACTCAAAGTATGATAAATCACTAAGGTAGTGCCCCAAAATAGTTCTTTGCAGGAGAAATTTATAATAATATCTCAATATGACAAGTTTAGTATTGTAAGAAACAAGAGAATTGAAGCAGTCTCAAAAATATCTCAATGAAAATTACATGAACTGAAATAAACCGCATCTACTTTTTACAAGAAAGTGTTTTTCTCCTTTGGACCTGAAACGTTACAAGGTGACTGAATATTTATAGAGAAAGAACTACTAAGACCTAAATATTCATGTTTTCAATACATACATGGAAGATTTGATGGAAATAAATAGAAAGGAAGAGAATATAGGAACAAACGTTTTAGTAGACCAATTCACAAAATCTTGGAAAGATAGACCTTTTCTTCTTGCAAACTCTTCACCATTGTAGAAACCTCTGACTGCCAACCTCTTGATGGTGCTTTCTCTTTGCATTTTAAAATTTGCTCTCAAAACTTCTTGAAGTAGTTAGGGTTTTGTCCTTCTAGAATTTTCCACATGCTTTCTTTTAGAGTAAATAACTTTAATTAATGCTTTGTTGAATTCTAATTAATGACTTTATGTCATTTAAATTCATGCCTCCAAGTGGGACCCATTTCATCTTTAATAAAAGTTATTTAATAAAAATTTATTTCTGAATTTTCAATTTGACTGCCTTTTCAAAAAGTGGATCGTATTTTAATTTTTTGAGCATGATAAGTGACTTCTCAGCCATGAAAACTATTCTAGGAGAAATTTTCATCATTCCATATTTCCAACAAGTCCTCTTGAGCGATATTTGGAGTTCTAGATCTCAAGTTATACCCTCGGGAAGTTGAGGTTCCAAACACATTTATGAGAAAAACATGAAAACAAAGTTAAATATTCTTTTAATTTTTGGGAGAATTATGGAAAAATTCATCCCTTGAAACATGTTCGATTATCTTCCTCGTCAAATTAAATTTGCAACGAGGTATGGTTTTCCAAAAACGGATGCCAGGATCTTGAGTGTTGGAAATATTGTCATTGATGGCAAAGGATGAGACAATGGAAGAACAAGAGCTTTTCATGTAAGAAAATCAGTGTATGGTCGAGTTTTGGATGGGCACGTATGATCGTTGAAGAGGGTCGCCGACAGTCGTCAGATCTGCAGAAGCTGCGCAGAGGTTAAGCGCAGGAGTTGGCATGCAGAAGAAGTGATCTGAGCTGTAGAATCTGAGAAGAAAACCCGACAGTCGTCGGATCTGTAAGAGTCGTGCAGGGGTTAAGTCCTACTGTGCAGAGGAGAAATCCCGGATGAGTCATCAGGATATTGGAGAGAGAATCCTAGCCATTGATCTGGGCAGGACACACGTCAGCATTCTGGTGAGGCATCGGGAAATCGGGGATCCCGGTGACAAGTGAGTCGAGACATCGAAAGTCTCGAAATCCCGGAGGAATAGGGACCGTCCATCTGCAAGGACAGGTGGCAAAGGATCGGGCACCGGTGGAGCTTTTCTCATCGGAGAATCGGGAATCGGAGTTTCACGAGTCCCGTGATCAATTACAACAGAAACCCCAAAATCGCGATGAAATAAATCTCGACTGAACCTGAACCGTCAGATCAACATGTGATCTAGACCGTCGATCCAACTCACGACAGCAGACCACGTCAGCTAGGGACACGTGGCACAACCAGGTAATGATAGGTGTCAGGCAGATTCAACAATTCAGGCACACGTAAGTCACGAATCAGAGTGACACGTGTCAGTATTTAACACGTGTCAAACCACGTGTGACGTCAATAGAGTATCGGGGATCGGGGATCGGGACTTTGGAATGTCAAAATCTCTTGACAACGAAAACCCCGAAATCGCGATATGTGATATCCCGATAGGAGAGTCGTGTGGGCCACAGGTGGAACTAGTGGTGGACAGGTGTCAGCAACCTGGGAATAGTCGGCATCGGGATATCGGAGATCCCGAGAACAAGGAGTTCGTGCACTTTGAAGTTGCGAACCGCGAAACCCCGATCAGTGGGGAACAACTGTCATCACAACAGAGGAAGAGACCGGGAACCATCAGTGGACAGGCGCATCGTGGTATTGAAAATCTCGATCAGTGGGGACCAGCTGCCAGTATGAAAGGAGCGTCGGGATTTGGACGATCGGCAAATCGGTATTCCCGTGAACAAAGGATCGGGGAGGAAACCCCGATGCGAAATTTGAGCCGTCCATTCGGTGGGATGCGTGTCAAGAAAATGGAGGAAGTCGGGGATCGGCAAATCGCGAACTCAAGAGGCAAAGAAACTATTACACCAAGAATGCCGAAAACCCGAAAGGTGCGCATAGGTTTAATTCAAATTTTTACAGAGCTATAAATATGGACCCAGAGAAATAGGGATTGATGTGAGGGTTGAATGTTTTTGACCCATGGTCTTAAGAAGGGGTTGATACCCTTTTCTATGGTAGATCTGCATGCAAGGAGAGCGGTAAGGATGTTGATTGGTCGCAGGGGTCTGTTTGCAGGAGGTGGAGGCCAGTTTCTGACAGTAGGGACATCTACCGGTTGCTGAGGTCATTTGTGTGTGCGACAGAAAAGCTTGAAGTGGGAGGAACCTCATTGTAGCAGTTGGGTGGCAGATCTACAATGAATCCAGGTAAGTTACTATAGATCTGAACTGCTCAGCAACACATATTATGACTGATCCAGTGTGAAAATTGATGAAACGCGGTCAGCAGTGAGTCTAAGGGTTAAAGCCTTCAGTAAAAGCAACCTACCAGTAGAAACTGGTGCTATCTTCAGGGGGTTGAAGCTCCCTTCCAGGAAATGCTGGTAAACAAGAGAAGGTTGTAGCCTTCTGCAGGTAGAAGCCTACGTACTAGTATGAGTCTGCACTAGTACATTGTTGTAAAACATTTTCTTTAGAATAATTATTGAAGACAGAGACAACGGCAGTGGTGGTTTTCTCCCGATTTGGGTTTCCACCTTAAATCCTGGTGTTCATGTGTCTTACTCATGTGTGTTGGTTTATTTTGTTATAACTGCACTGAATTACTGCTTAATAGACATCTGATGAATGGAGAAATTCATAATAAGATCTCTGGATGCACTCTTGTTTTCTTAAGACTATACAATAGCTGGTCTCTACAAAGTAGCCTAAAGTTTTTTTTTTCAGTGAAAGTAAAGAGAAAATCCAATTGATTGCTCAAAATACTGATTCNNNNCTCAACAATTGGTATCAGAGCTAGGTCCTTCTGAAAAGGCTTAGCTGCTAGAAGGAAGATCAATCAAAATGAGCATTCAAGACGGATTAGCATCTATCAGGCCTCCACTCTTCAATGGAAACAATTTAATCTTCTGGAAAACAAGGATGAGATATTATCTTCAGTCTCTGGGAGCATATGTATGGGCTATTGTTGAAGGAGGATATCAATATCCATCTGCAGTACCAACAGATCCAACAGAAAGAAAAACCTACGAAACCAATGCAAAAGCAGTCAATGCTCTGTTAGGAAGTCTAACTGAATCAGAATTTGTCAAAGTCATGCAGCTGAACACAGCAAAGGACATATGGGACAAAATCATTCTGAGTTATGAAGGCGATGCAAAGGTAAAAAGTGCTAAACTGCAAACTCTCAGAATTCAATATGAGAATCTTAAAATGAATAATGAGGAAAGCATTGCAAATTACTTTTTACGTCTTGATGATATTTTAAATCGCATGAGAAATCTGGGAGAAACAATAACCGAATCTACTTTGGTGGAAAAAAATTTAAGATCTCTAACTGCAAAATTTGAGTCAAAAGTATCATCTCTTGAAGAAAAGCAGGATCTACAAAATCTTATTGTGGTACAACTACATGGCATACTAACTGCTTATGAAATGAGAAGAGGAGGACCATTTGAAGTCAAAGAAGCAGTCTTTAGAACTTCTACAAAAGGAAAGGAAGTACAAATAACAGAAGGATCAGGGTATAT
>ML837928.1:0-12503 GCA_009831015.1 Picea engelmannii | reverse complement strand
AGAAGCAGAATATGTGGCTACAGCATCATGTTGCACTCAACTTCTTTGGATGATGCAAACCCTTCAAGACTTTCAAATCACATGTTCACCCCCTGTCTCTATTATGTGTGATAATACAAGTGCCATCAGTATCTCAAAGAATCATGTTATTCATTCCAAGACCAAGTACATTCCCATCAAATATCACTTCTTACAAGAACAGGTGCTTGAGCAAAAGGTGAAATTGGAGTATGTTCCCTCCAAAGAACAAGTCGCTGATATATTTACAAAACCTCTACCCAGGGAAGCGTTCGAATATCTCTGACAAAAACTGGGAGTAGTCTCTTCCATGCAGAGGATCCGGTCTACTTAAGAACAGAAGCCTCAATTGGTTACAAGGTGCTGATGAGCATGGTCATATGAAAAGGATTATTATGAAGATGCAGCATGATCTCAGGGGGAGCATGGTATTGTCTACTCTTTGCCATTGATGTCAAAGGGGGAGGAAAAAGACAGAGGAAGAGTATTGCCATCAATGACAAAGGGGGAGATTGTTGGAAATATTGTCATTGATGGCAAAGGATGAGACAAAGGAAGAACAAGAGATTTTCATGTAAGAAAATTAGTGTATGGTCGAGTTTTGGATGGGCGCGTATGATCGTTGAAGAGGGTCGCCGACAGTCGTCAAATCTGCAGAAGCTGCGCAGAGGTTAAGCGCAGGAGTTGGCATGCAGAAGAAGTGATCTGAGCTGTAGAATCTGAGAAGAAAACCCGACAGTCGTCGGATCTGTAAGAGTCGTGCAGGGGTTAAGTCCTACTATGCAGAGGAGAAATCCCGGACGAGTCATCGGGATATTGGAGAGAGAATCCTAGCCGTTGATCTGGGTAGGACATGCGTCAACATTCTGGTGAGGCATCGGGAAATCGGGGATCCCGGTGACAAGTGAGTTGAGACATCGAAAGTCTCGAAATCCCGGAGGAATAGGGACCATCCATCTGCAAGGACAGGTGGAAAAGGATCGGGCGCCGGCGGAGCTTTGCTCATCGGAGAATCGGGAATCGGAGTTTCACGAGTCCCGTGATCAATTACAATAGAAACCCTGAAATCGCGATGAAAGAAATCCTGACTGAACCTGAACCGTCAGACCAACATGTGATATAGACCGTCGATCCAACTCACGACAGTAGACCACGTCAGTTAGGGACACGTGGCACAACCAGGTAATGACAGGTGTCAGGAAGATTCAACAATTCAGGCACACGTAAGTCACGAATCAGAGTGACACGTGTCAGTATTTAACACGTGTCAAACCACGTGTGACGTCAGCAGAGTATCGGGGATCGGGGATCGGGACTTTGGAATGTCAAAATCTCTTGCCAACGAAAACCCCGAAATCGCGATACGCGATATCCCGATATGCGATATCCCGATAGGAGAGTCGTGTGGGCCACAGGTGGAACTAGTGGTGGACAGGTGTCAGCAACCTGGGAATAGTCGGCATCGGGATATCGGAGATCCCGGGAACAAGGAGTTCGTGCACTTTGAAGTCGTGAACCGTGAAACCCTGATCAGTGGGGAACAATTGTCATCACAACAGAGGAAGAGACCGGGAAACATCAGTGGACAGGCGCATCGTGGTATTGAAAATCCCGATCAGTGGGGACCAGCTGTCAGTATGAAAGGAGCGTCGGGATTTGGACGATCGGCAAATCGGTATTCCCGTGAACAAAGGATCAGGGAGGAAACCCCGATGCAGAATCTGAGCCGTCCATTCGGTGGGACGCATGTCAAGAGCACGGAGGAAGTCGGGGATCGGAAAATCGCGAACTCAAGAGGCAAAGAAACTATTACACCAAGAATTCTGAAAACCCAAAAGGCGTGCGTAGGTTTAATTCAAATTTTTACAGAGCTATAAATATGGACCCAGAGCAATAGGGATTGATGTGAGGGTTGAATTTTTTTGACCCATGGTCTTAACAAGGGGTTGATACCCTTTTCTATGGTAGATCTGCAAGCAAGGAGAGCGGTAAGGATGTTGATTGGTCGCAGGGGTCTATTTGCAGGAGGTGGAGGCCAGTTTCTGACAGTAGTGACATCTACCGGCTGCTGAGGTCATTTGTGCGTGTGGCAGAAAAGCTTGAAGTGGGAGGAACCTCATTGTAGCAGTTGGGTGGCAGATCTACAATGAATCCGGGTAAGTTACTATAGATCTGAACTGCTCAGCAACACATATTATTACTGATCCAGTGTGAAAATTGATGAAATGTGGTCAGCAGTGAGTCTGAGGGTTAAAGCCTTCAGTAAAAGCAACCTACCAGTAGAAACTAGTGCTATCTTCAGGGGGTTGAAGCTCCCTTCCAGGAAAGGCTGGTAAACGAGAGAAGGTTGCAGCCTTCTGCAGGTAGAAGCCTGCGTACTAGTATGAGTCTGCACTAGTGCATTGTTGTAAAACGTTTTCTTTAGAATAATTATTGAAGACAGAGACAACGGCAGCGGTGGTTTTCTCCCGATTTGGGTTTCCACCTTAAATCCTGGTGTTCATGTGTCTTACTCATGTGTTTTGGTTTATTTTGTTATAACTGCACTGAATTACTGCTTAATAGACATCTGATGAATGGATAAATTCATAATAAGATCTCTGTATGCACTCTTGTTTTCTCAAGACTATACAATAGTTGGTCTCTACAAAGTAGCCTAAAGTTTTTTTTTTCAGTGAAAGTAAAGAGAAAATCCAATTGATTGCTCAAAATACTGATTCACCCCCCCCCCCTCTCAGTATTTCTCAACATTGAGTTATGAACTTCTTAAGGTCATTTCTTAGTAGTCATCCATTTAATCCATGGATCATTTTTATCCCTTGATTACAATTCACACTCTTTTGATCCCACATGCATTGTGGTGAGTGATATGTTGGTGTTTATAATGAAAAATATTCCATCCTCTTCATGTGGAATAAAGGAGATTATGCAGACCTTGGTGTAGCTCTCGTGTCTTAGGAAAATTTCATGAATTAATAAAATTTGCTTTTCCTGGTCAATGCCTAGTCATAGCCCATGTGTCACAGTATGATAGGATGCCACATGCCATTATGTGATTGGTTATCACATGTCATAATTTGATTGGTCAACCTATTTCATAATGTGATTGGTTACCATGTCTTGGATTTAAATTTAGGGGAAAATGTTAAGTATGGGAGATGGACGAGAGGAGAGGGGAGGTATGACGGGTCAAGAGTGAGAGAGGGATGTAGGAGTGAGGGGGATGTAGGAGTGAGAGCCATCGGGAGTGAGATGATGAGAGGAGTGATGAGGAAAAAGGGTGTGTGATATCACGAGGAATGAGAGGAAATAAAACTAAGTCAGGGAAGTTGGAGAGGGAACGTGAGAATAAGAAGAGAATTGTGAGACTTAGAATGGGGTTAGAAAAATACATTAAATATTAAGAAAGATGGTATAATAACTAGATACTAAGTATAATAAGACAAGCAATGGAAAATGTAAGAGAAAGTGGCTAAGTTTGAGAATATGAGATGAAAGGAAAATGAAGGTACTCCCAAGACTAAGCGTAAGGGAGGAAACTTAGTACTAAGAGAAAAATCAGTTGTGTTTCACATGAAAGAAGTGTTCTTTTATGGAAGATCAGGTAGTTGGAAAAAAACGTGGATATTTTGAGCATAGAGACTCGGATTTTTAATCCATAAAGTGCATGAAGAAGATGAGATTTAGGGGAGTGGTGATTCATTTGGACACATGGGTTTGAAAATGGGTGTGACACCCCCAAAGAACGTGACAGTTTACGATGGTGACCTTTCGAGTCCCTATAAGAGAACAAGGGCACACAACTAAGGAAAGTCATTTTGGAAGACAAGGAGAGCAAGAGGATATCTACAGTTCATAGGAATGCTTAGATGAAGAGGGGTGATCTCCCTCAAGGAGCCAAATCAATCCACATGGGAGGAATGTGCTTCTTTGAGGTGGATTCGGTGGATAGAGTGGGGAAACCTCCTTTTGGTCTGATTTTGGGGAAGTCTGGAAACACAGGTCTATTGGAGGCATGTGTGAGACAAAACCGAAATCTTTGAATTCTATGCAAATGAAGAGACACCAGGTATTTCATTGTGACACTCCTCCACAATGATCCTAAGCACAAAAAAGTGGCCCACAATTGAATTATATCTCCTAAATATGGCTTGGCCTTTAACTCTTTTTCTCTGGCTTTCTATCCATAGGCTAATCTTGTTTTCCAAAATAATTTCGTACAACTTGGTTGAGGCTAATCATAATGGTCCTATAATTAGAAAGAATATGTTTCTCCCCACTTTTAAAATTAGGTAAAATGAGGCTTTGTGTCTAGGGTTTATGGAAGCCATGCTTGACTGCTAAATTGAAGAGATTGTATATGTGAGAGATGAGGATAGGCCCTCCGTTTTTAAAAATTTCAGTGTGGTAGCCATCAATGTTCTTAGCTTTCCCATTTGTGAGCCGCTTGACCCCAAACTCTATTTCTTCCATAGAAAAAAAAATCATCCTCGATAGGAACATTTGGAATGGTTCCCAAAGTGTTAGAGAATTCATAAAGACTTATAAGGTAGGAATTTCAGTCCTTCAACGCAATCATATTATTTTCTTTAGTTTTACGGATTAGAATTTTCCTCCACGAATTTTTAAGATCAATCTTAGATAAGTGTAAAAGTTGCTCTTGCTTTCTATTTATATAGTAATATTTTCCCTTTTAATTAGGATTTGCATGTATTTATATTATCAAGTTTTAAGGACTCATTAGAAGCATCTCTAATGGATTTCCTAGAAATTCTACACTCATTATCATACCAAGGGTTGGTTGTTCTATTATTATTTTTACATGACACCTCGAAAGAGAACTTGTTAATGGAAGTGGAAAGGGTTGTTGTAAAATTATGATAGATTTCTTCGATGTTGTTCTTATAAGTTAGGATATTTAATTCACTATTTAAATCCTTTAAGAAAAAATCAACTTTACTTTCGTCAAAAAGCAGCTTCCTTTGATTATCAAAATTTTCTTCGATGGGGATTTTCTGCATGGAAACGTTTAGAGTTACGGTTAAAGGTCTATGATCAGAGTCGGGTTCATGGTCATTTAAAAGGTCAAAATTTACTATTTGGTTGGATATGAGGATATTAGATATCACATAATCCATAACACTATTACCTGACCCATGAATACAAGTCATCTAGTTGGAGTTCAACCACTTCATTAAACCATTGCAAATTATTAGGTCTTGAGAACTACAAAGCTTGACTAGCTCGATACCAAACAAATTCTCAGTCAAATCTTTAGAGTTTCCTTTGTATATATTAGCTAAGAAAAGGTCCTCATCTAGCCATAAAGGATTAGGTTTGGAATAATTGCTTAAAATAATAGTGTGGGTAGTTGTAGTTCTAGCATTAAAGTCTCCTAGAAGCAGGATATTACCTACATTTCTTAAACTGCAAATATCTTGTTCTAGGGTATTATAGAGACAATTTTTATCTCGATTGTTTTTCTTATAAAAAATAGAATTAATAGATGTGAAATAACAAATTTCTGTATAAATCTTCTTAGCATTGATGTCTGGTCTTTATATCCAAATGTACTGATAGAGAGGGTCTATCTTATGAACCTGAATGTGTGAAGAAATGTTGTTTTTATACAATGGGGATATGCCTCCAATCCCTCCATGATAGGATTTATTGTTCCATGCCAACCATAAGATAAAACCTTCTATGTTAGGGACCTTAGACTCTTCATGCTCCCATATTTCACTAGAGAAATAATATCAATATCATTCAGTATCCAAATTAACATAGGACCTTTGCACCATGGAAAGCCACAACAGTTCCAAAAAAGGATCTAAAGTGTTCCAAATTCCTATTTGTTATTATCATTATGGTCTCTATCCCTAATAATAGCTTTTCGATTTCTAATTATTGTCCATTCGCCTTCCTTCTTGGCTTCTTTTATTTTTTTAACTTCCTGGCTTAATTCAACTTGGTATTTTGGAATGAGGTCTTCATTTATAAATATTCTTGACCCTTTTAAGCTCGAAGATTTATTGAGTATGCCATATTTATGGCCATTATATCTTACTTTGACACAAATCAACCTATCTTTTTGTTCGATTATTTTTCCCAAGCTCTTTGCTTCTATAAGGTAAGTTGTTTCAATTTGTAATTTATTTTTTAGTTCTTCTTTTACTATGGCTAGCATGTCCTCATCTTGTTGTTCTTTTGTACCAAAAATTATGAGGTTTAAGGCTCTTTTTTTGTTGATCCAACTCGATTAGCTTGTTCATTTCCTCTTTGATGGGTTTGATATCTAATTTATTTTCAAGACTAATTAGGGCCAAATTGTCAGTTAGTTTTTCTTATATTCTTTAATCCTATCTCTCAAGTTCTGATTTTCTTCAAGCTCTTCTTCTTGGGTTGATAGTTTTTGTTTTTCCATTTCTTGTATTCTAGCCTCCATTTTCTGCAAACAAGTCTTGAACCCTAATATTCTATTCTCTATCTATGTCTAAAACTTGTCTTCTAACAATCTAAATTTGTTATCAAGCATTGCCTCTAACTCTATTTGGAGTTTCTCTTCTCTCTCCTCTCATTTTTTCTAATGATTCTATATGTTCATAAAAAATATCTAGGGTAACTTTGTTGGGTTTCCCCTTGACAGGTTGAGGTTTTGTAATATGTGGTGAGGTGCTCATATTGAAAAGAAAAGAAAAAAAGTAAGAGAAGGAATGTATGCACCTGATTTATGAACCACGGAAAACCACCATTCAAATTTTAAACCTCCTCTATGTTCCATTCAAATTCACCATAGGCATACCTTTGTTCCAATTCACCACAAGTATAAAGTTATCCATTCAAATTCACCGCAAAGTATACACACTTCATATTCACCACAGAGTGATCCAAATTTATGAGGGAACAAAAAGAAACATAAAAATAATATAGAAACACAGAGATACAATAATACTCAATTTATATTAAAGTCTGAAATATGCAAAGAGTGTAAAATAAAATACAAATTGAAATGAACTCGCTAGAATGGTGGTAGATTATCTCTTCGGTAGCCTATCTCTAAGAAGAAATGTGATGGCTATGCACGCTCACAAGAAGATGATTACAAGTAGGCTCCCAAATAATTTTTAACATAAAGCATAAATGAGAAAACTCTAAACATCCAAAACCCTAACCCCAAAAGATGAAACGCCAAAAGGTTTGTGGGCCCTGATGGGGGTAGTTGACACGTCAACTTCCCTAGGGTGTAACTTTTGCATACAATCTCTATTTGGGGCACTTGATACCTCATCAAAAAGGTATATCTGAGGAGTACACATTAAAAATGGCCCAATATAGGCCTTTGATATCTAATAGGCACTTCCACATCAAAACAATTTTGTTTAGGGCCTCAAAACGACCCTGAAAGTTTGGGACCCAAAAAACTATATAAAAACTGCCAAAATGGAAACTGTATGTTGAGCCAGTGTAATAGGTGGGGTGCCACTAATTTCCACCTGGATCATTCATCCCCCCTTAGGAATAAATGGTCTCCATTTCATTGAGTGACCCCATCAAATGGGGAAACTTCTGTTGAACTTGATGCTTGGTGAGCCACTTGCCTTGGTGCAGTAGTTACCCTACTTTGACAACTCGATAGAGTTGGATATTCTGTTGGTGAGTGCGCTTAACCTATGTTTCCATGATACGATCAATGGTATCCTATTACATGCATTCAATGTTTATATTTGTAAGTGTCAGTTGCTCTGCCACCTCTGATGTGTCTAGTAGTGGTGGAAAATATGGTTGAAGGAGGTCCAAATTGAATACTGGGCGTAATCCAAGGAAGGGGGGAACACTTAACTCAAAATAATTATCTCCCACAACCTTGGTGATTGTGTAAGGTCCATAGTGAAGTGGTTGTAGCTTCCTGTGGGGTCATGTAAGGTGTTCTTTCTGCAAATCCAACCAAACCTTGTCACCTACCTGAAACTTGTGGGGAACCTGGTGTTGATCATGGTGCTAATTCTACTTAGCATTGGATTTATACAAAATATCATGGACCTATTGGTGATGTAATAAATCAATTCAATGAATTTGGTGGCCTTATCAGCCTCAAATTGAGCATGGTAAGAATATTCTTGTGTGGATGCAAGGGAAAATGCTACATCAACGAGGCCCAATGGTTGAAAACCCAGGCATACCTGAAAAGGGTTTGTGGTCGGTTGAGTTATGGAGTGCTATGTTGTATATGTGTTGGACATAAGGAAGAATCTCATCCCATGTGTGTGGATGCTTGGAGTTGTACATATGCAAGAGATGCATGATCATCCTATTGATGACCTATGTCTATCCATCATTCTTAGTGTGGAAGGAAATGGATTTGGTGAGCTTGGTGCCAACAATGACCAAAGGCTCGACTAGAATGTGCTCAAGAATTTGTTGTCCCAATTTTATATGATGTTATGTGGTAGTCTGAAGTGTACCCATACATGATCGAAGAAGATATTGGTGGTGGCCTCAGTTGTGATACTCTTCTTGCAAGTGGGCGTAATCACCATCTTAGAGAATCGATCAACAACCATGAACACACAATCATTATCATGCTTGGTATAGGGGAGAACTTACATGTATTCCATCGAGATGGATTCCTAGGTCCTGTCGGGATTAGGAAGAGGGGTGAATAGTCCTTGTTTTTGTATGGTTGGATTGGTAATGGAACAAGTAGTGAAGTATCTGATATACTTACTAACATCTTGTTAAAGCTTCGACCAATATAAATAATTTTGTAGTACAACCACCGTCTTCTCCACACCAAAGTGTCTTGCCACTCGTCTATAGTGGGCTTCCCAAATCATCTTCACACACTCGCTTGAAGGAACACAGAGATGACCTAGATGGCATAGTAGTCCATCTTGAAGATGGAAGTTGGCAATAGTCGTGCGTATTCCCAAAATCTAGTAGGTCGTAGCGAAGTCATGATAATTGTCATAGATTTGGGACCACCCAAAGGTCTCATGCCCGCAAGATTCGAGCACCATAGTTAGTGCTACAACTGGAGGCCAACTGAGGCAGTCAACAACGTGATTAGTGCTCCCTTTCTTATAATTGATGTTGAGGTGAAATTACTGCAAGTATGTGGACCTCTTTTTATGCCGGTCATTTTTCAATTTTCCTTGTGTTTGCATGAACTACAGAGGCTTTTGATTTTTATGGATGACTGTCTCCTTCCCTAGAATGTAATGCTTCCATTGATGGTAGGATTTTACGATGGAATACATGTCTTTGTCATAGGTGGGGTACTTACGGACGATATATAAGAGTGTCTTATTATGATAAGTCACTGGATGACCGTGCTAAGTGAGAACGACAAAAAAACATAATCAGAAGCATCAATCTCAATCTCAAGTGGTTGTTGTAGATCAAGTAAGGCGAGCACTGAGGATGAGCATATGAGATGTTTCTGATCATCAAAAGATTTATGTTGTGATTTTCCCAACAAAAATTTGGCTTTGCAACCACCCTTGGTCACTTGGTTGAGATCCAATGAGATATGGGAGAATCCCAATACGAATTTGTGATAGAAGTTGGCAAAGCCTAAGAAGCTCTGAATCTCGATTAGCATTGTCGAGGTTGGCTAGTCACGAATGACTTCGATCTTGGCTGGATCTACATGCACACCATGCTCATCGACAATGTATACGAGGTATTGGACCTTGTTCATGATGAAGGATCATTTCTCTAAGTTATCATATAACTTGTTTTGTCGTAGAGTGTGGAGGACTTGCTGAATGTGTTGCAAGTGTTCTGGCCAACTCTTGTTGAAGATGAGGATGTCATATAGATTTAAAACCATAAAGGAATTGGTGAAGGGCCACAAGATGTCATCCATCAACCTCATGAAGGTGGATGGGGCATTTGTCAAGCCAAAGGGCATGACCAACCACTTGAAAAGACTTTTTTTAGACTTGAAAGTGGTATTCCATACATCAATCTATTCTATTGGGATCTGGTGGTAGCCGAAATTCAGATCAATATTACTAAAGTACTTGGCCCCCTTGAGCTGGACAAGAAGGTCATTAATTTGGGGAATTGGATTTCGATTCTTGACTGTGATTTTGTTCAGATCCTTGTAATCAATACAAAGTCACCAAGTTATGTATTTCTTCTGTAAGAGCACGATTGGGCTTCCACATGGTGATGAGTTTGGTCAAATGTTCCCTTTTTTGAGCAGTTATTGGTTCTAGCGTTTGATTTCCTCCTTTTCTAAGAGAAAGCATCTATACACTAACCTGCTAGGAAAAGGAGTTCCAAGAGTTATATCAATTGAATTCTTAACCTGAAAATGCAATGGAACCCTAGTAGGTGAGGTGAAGATGTCATGTTACTCTTCCAAAAATTTGTCCACTTGCTTCTGCTACGTAGAGGAGCCTTGTGCAGAGGCCATGGATGTGGCTGCAACCTTTCGTTCGCTCTGAGAGCGAATCATGAAGAGGACAAATTTTTCATTTTTGGAAATGACCCTCTTGCACTGATTAGCTGAGACCAAAGAAATTACACTAGGTAGAGATACCTTTGGGATCCTGTACAATTTTCTACCCATAGTAACAATGACACTACAAGGTCTAGATTCATATACAGCGTGATGTTTCCACATATACGAATGGCATAAAATAAAATCACAGATTTCAACTGGGGAAACATCACACAATACCTCATCCTTGAAGGGATTGATGCTATAGGGTAGGCGACACTGTTGGATGATGTAGAGATCTCATCCTTAGTTGAGCTACCCGATTTTGTACAACTATGGATGTGGTGTTGCCAGCAACTCCAACCGCTTCATGACCTCTGTTGAGATGAGGGTCTTTTGGCTTCCTCTATCAACAATGAAATGTAGTGGAGCACTCTTCACCCACATCTGCGAGTGAAAAAGGTGCTCACCTTCCTCTGATTATTTTGGTTCGTTTGGATGGATCTTGGTGGTAGCGACTATGGCATTGGGTTTTGCATCGATGATCCAATTCACTTTGTCTGGATCTGAATCAAAGTCAGAGCATGGATCTGACTCTGAGGCTTTCAACTCGACCACCAATAATTGCTTCGACTGACATTCATCAGTGTTGTGCTAGGAGATTTTATGGAATTCGCACCACTTCCCAATGTATTTCTTCATCTTCCCATTACCCTTATTTGTTTGCATCTTATATTGGTTTTCCTGTGGTTTTCCATCCTTTATTTTTCCTTTGTTCTGTGTGCTAGGGATGTATTTTCCCGGCTTCTTTTGTGATGCATTCGTAGATCCAAACTCCTTCTTATTCCTCTACTTAAATTTTTGCTTGATTTTGACAACATATCGATAAGTGACTCCCCACATCGAGATGTCGAGAAACTTCATTTTTTTTATGTACTTGCATTAGGTCCCACGACATTTTATAACCAAATGTCGCTCGGAGTCTCTGATACCCAGCTTGATGCGTAAGGTATGGAAGGTATTTGTGAACTTCGAGACTATTTGTTCCCTCTCCTGATGGAGTGTGGTCCATCCCATGTACTAGTCATCGTAGTTTCCAACAAGGTAATATTGTTCCTTGATGGAATTCATAAAAGAGTCCCAAGTGAGCTCAACCCCAAATATTCCAAAATCCTCTCTCAATTTTTTCTCACACTAAGCCTCCTACAAATGTTTGACATGGGGGACCGCCTTAAGGAGCGCAAAGGTGATATTTTCCCTATTGGAAAATTTGTGGACGAAGAAATAACCTTCTAGTAGATTTAACCACTTTTCCAAAGCATACACATATATCTAACCTTGAAATATGGGAATATAAAAATTAACTTGTACCTTGAAGGGGGCAGGGCCTCCAATGTGGTCGTTTGACGAAGATGCCTATGTTGTTTTCGACAACCGCGGAAGGATTTTGGAAAATTGATCCATAATATCATTCCTTTGTTTCGTGAGGACTTCTGTGAGAAACAATTTAATAGGATCTCCTGCTTCCTCATCTCTTTGTTCCTTCACCATGGGTGGTCGTTGGGGTCAATGAGGACGATATTCCAAAGGTTCAACCAGTTCGAGTCCCAATGCCTGATACCCTGACTTCCTTGGTGACATGCACACAGAAACAAATAAAGAGAATACCACTATAATAACATTGATCCAGATACACGAGGGAACAAAATGAAACATAGAAATAAGACAGAAACATAGAGACACAATAACACTAAATTTCTATTAAAGACGGAAATATGCAGAGATTGTAAAAGAAAATACAGAGTGAAATGAACTCACTAGAATGGTGGTAGCTTATCTCTTAGAAGAGATGTGATGGATACGCATATTCACAAGAAGATGATTACAATGAGGCTCCCAAGTACTTTTTAACATAAAGCATAAATGAGAAAACCATAAACATCCAAAACCCTAACCCCAGAAGATGAAATGCCAAAAGGTTTGTGGGCCCCGATGGGGGTAGTTGATACATCAACTTCTCTAGGTCGTAACTTTT
>ML837927.1:9316-48286 GCA_009831015.1 Picea engelmannii | reverse complement strand
GTTGAATTGAGGAAGTTGAATGATGCATGCCTACATTACCCATTCCCTACACCCTTCACAGATGAAGTGTTGGAGAACGTAGGAGGACACGAAGTTTACTCATTCACTGATGTATTCTCAGGATACCATCAGATCAAGGTAGCATCAGAATATAGATACAAGACCACTTTTTCTATAGAATGGGGATCCTACGAGTACACAGTCATGTCTTTCGAACTAAAGAATGCACCAGCAATATTTTCCAGAGTATTCATAGATGCATTTACATAATTTATCCACCAGTTTATAGAAGTATACTTGGATGATTGGATAGTCTATAGTCTATTGAAATACCATGTAGAGGTCTTGCGGATAATGTTAGAAATATGCAGGCAGTGCCAAATAACATTAAACATCAAGAAGTGCATCTTTGAAACACTGTTTGGGATACTATTGGGCTATATAGTATGCAACCAAGGTTTACTAGTAGATCCTACCAAAATTGAAGTAATCTATAACCTGTTGCCACCAAAAACAGTCCATCAACTAAGATAGACATTGGGACACACAGGATACTATAGAAAATTTATCAAAGGATACGCGCAGATCATCGTGCCAATGGAGAAACTGTTTAGGAAAGATACAAAGTTTTAGTGGAATGAGGATTTTCAACACGGTCTGAATACACTGAAAGAAAAAATGGTCACCACAAAAATACTAGTATTTCCAGACTGGGAGAAGGCATTCCACGTACATGTAGATGCATCGGCCATAACACTTGGATCTATTTTGGTGCAGCCAGGAGCAAGAGATGTGAATCATCCTATATAATTTGCAAGAAGAAAAATGTCAGAATCAGAGTAGAACTATAACACTACAGAGAGGGAAGGCCTCGCTATGGTCTACACACTACAGAAGTTTGGACATTACTTACTGGGAAAACATTTCAAGATGTTCACAGATCATTCAGCCCTTAAGTACCTAGTCAACAAGCCAGTGTTGGGGGGGAGAATCTGTCAATGGTTACTATTGTTTAAAGAATTTGATTTTGAAGTAATAGTCAAGCTAGGGAAGTTGAACACAAGACCTGACCACCTATGAAGGGTCACGAATGGAGAGGAACCTATAAATTTAGAAGACAAATTTCTAGACACAATTATTTTCAATCCAGATCGTCGATGAATAATTTGAATACATCATCCAGTACTTGAGTACATGGACTGTGCCATAAGAATACAACACCGTGCAGAAGAAGAACCTGGTAGTCCGGGTTGTAGACTATCAGTTGATTGAAAGGCACTTACACAAAATGAGCGCAGATAACATCTTACAAAGATATGTGCTAGAACATGAAAGACACGGGATTTTATCAGAAGCCCATGAAGGAATATCAGGAGGAAATTATGCAGGAAAATACACCGTGCAGAAGGTATTGCAAACAGGACTAAGTTGGCCAACCATTCACAAATACTCGAAATAATACTTCCATGGATGCTATGTATTTCAGAGAGTTGGTAAACCTAATGGAAGGGACGAGATCCCATTACAACCACATGTAATGTTGCAGGTATTTAACAAATGGGCAATAGATTTTGTGGGACCAATTAACCCACCATAAAAGAGGATAGTAGAAAGGTACATTATCGTTGTGACAGAATACTTGACAATATGGGCGGAAGCAACACCAGTCAAAGATTGCAGCACAGAAACAACAACACATTTTCTATTTGAACAAGTGATCAATAGATTTGGTTTCCCAAGAATTTTGATGAGTGACCAGGGAAATCACTTCATTAACAACACTATTAAGGATATGACAGAGGAATTTGAAGTCCACCATCAAAATAATACACCATATCATCCACAAGCGAATGGAACATTATAAGCCTTTAACAAAATCCTTGAAAATGCACTGACAAAGATCTGTAATGTCAAAAGGGATGATTGGGACCTAAAAATACCAACAGTATTGTGGGCATACAGGACCACATGCAATAATTTGATAGGACACATGCCATTCAGAATGGTATATGGACAAAAAACAGGGTTGCATTAGAATTTTTGGTACCCAGTCTGCGCGTAGCAGTGATTACGAACATGACAGAACAAGGTGCAGTGTAGGATAAGATGAATCAACTAATGATCATGGAGGAATATATGATCCTAGTAGTGTTCCACCAACATCTTTATAAAACAAGAGAAAAATCTTGGCATGATAGACATATCAAGAAGAAAACTTTCAAGGAAGGAGACTTAGTGTTGACGTTGTTGTCACCCTGTAATTTCCCAGGCTGAGGAGGAAATCGGCAAGGGTAACCACAAAACAACTTTGAGTTAGGGATCTATCCCTCCAAGACTCAGAGAGGTATCTCTCTATCAAATTTAGATTTGTTTGGAATAGGATATTAGGCTACTTATGCAGAACATGGGTTTGTTTATGGATTTTTTAATTGGTTTGGTTGAGACATAAAAATGGACCATTGGGAAAAATGGAGTCAAATATTAAAGATGATTTGATAAATAAATAATAGAGATATATATAACCAGGCAAGAAAGTCATATTAGTGGATCCTTATAATTTGTGATATGGAAAGAGTAAAATATCAGGTATCATTTCAAATGCAGAGCAGAGCTTATCTGAATTCTGCATTCAATATTCGGAAGAAAACATAAACATTGTTTTTCAGCCAGATCAGGGTGTCCAAGAAAAATCCCAAGCATACTCTTCTTATAAGAAATGAGAAAAGAAAAACAATATGAGAAACAAGAGAATGACAATTTACATCAAGAAAACTTCACCATAGAAAAATGACACAAGAATCTGGAAATAAAGTGTCTTTGTATTTATCCCTTACAGTCACTTACATCCTTTGAGCATTTTTATAGTAGGTGATGAAATTTCCATGTTGTCCTTTCATTCAGGTCCCCCCAAGTCGAACGATCTTTTTCTAAGAGTCATAAGCTTTATATCCTTTACATAATAGTTCAAGATCCTATAAAATGGATCTGAAATACTTAAAATAGAATAAAATCAAAACTAGTATGATATGTAGGATCAAGTCCTAATTTAAGGGTCAAAATTTTAACAACTAAATCTTCAACAATATTTCACAGCTTCAACAATATCTGACATCTTAAATAATTTTCAAAGTAATGACAAGGCACTTTGAAATCCTACTTTGAAAAATAAGCAATTTTTTACCAAAAATTGAAAATCCACTTAACCTTGTTGCCTTAGCATCTACCTCAAAAACTGGAAAAGGATGATGATTTGTATCCCTTTAATATTTATATTTTATTTGGAACCTCTTCCAAATGATTTGGAAACAAAACTCTTCGATCTAAGAAAAAAGATAAGCATTCTGCCAATTTCTGTATTTTCAATGGCTTACAGGTATAAAACAGAGTAGGATTAGCTGTCGAAAGCAGATCTTTCGACAACTAACAACACCTTGAGGAAAATGAATAAGTTGTCAAAACCGCAGTTTTACTAAAGCTTCACAATACTTCAAAAACTAGAATTCATTCAGAGCTTTAATCTTGAAGGTTTTTCATTTAGGTTTTTCGCAGCCTCTCATAGATCTTCTAAGCTAGTATGCGCTATGAGATTCACATATTTAAGCATCTATTTAGTTTTCAAACATCTAACCATCTTGTATAACTTCTTTTTTTCTTCGAGCACCCTTTGATTTCTTTTTTCCAATTTAATATGTAGTTTAGCAAGCCTTTTGAAACAATCTCTTGCCTCTGATTATGTCTGTTTGATAGTCTCATTTTGGGATTTAACCACCCTTTCTAGCAGCCTTAGCTCCATGACTTCTTTTTCAATATTTTTGATCTTTCTTGATGCTGACTTCTTTGCTTTGCTTGTTGATGCTTCAGGAATCTCTAGGTATAGAACCTTTGGTGAAAAAGGTGCTTCTTCAGGAGCATCTTTCTCATGAATCTCTCCTTCCAATGACTCTAAATCCTCCTCTGAATCTGTATAAGGAAGATTCAAGACATTTTTGTCAAGGGAACTAGCTTGCCCTTCTGTAGCTTGACTGAAATCAAGAATCTTTTTGGCTCTCTTGGACTTAGAAGAAGAGGTTGGGTCATCTGCCTTTACTAGGGAAATGGATCTTCTTTTCCTTTTACTACTCCGTGGTGTTGAATATTTAGTGGATAAAGTCTTATTTTTGTCCTTAGGCTGGGGTTCTGGTTCAAATTCACCCCAGAAAAGAAGATGTTTCCAACTCCTATCCCTCCTCTACAATTGTTCAAGCACTATGAGTTTTATGAGACTGTGATGGAAAATCCTATCCTGCACCTTGCTAGGCTTGGCCTAAACTTGGTGTGCCATTTTTTTCAAACTCTTATGGAGGTAGAAGGGAAGGTTCAAAGAACACCTACCAGTAAAATGGTTCATGATCTTGAAATGCTAGATCATCACTCTACCATATCTACCTTCACATGTAATGTAAACCTGAATAGCCTTGAGTAAGTGTTTCCATTTCTTCAAGGTAAACCCTAGGAGTATCCTTCTTCCAGATAATTCATTTGTGTTCAGGCTTGAGATAAGACCTAAACTCAATATCTTTAGTAATGGTTGTTTTAAACAATCTTTCACCAGTCCCAGGTAACTTTGTTGTTGCTGCAATAATGACCTCATCAACCTACATATCAATTGTTCCCACCTTGGCCTTGGCTCCATCAAAGGTGAATGAAAATGCCTCGGCCACTCTTTGGTGAAATCGTTGGATTTTTTCACAATACCTGTAGCATACAATCTCAGGATGAGATTCCAGATATGCTATATCATTGAGCTCTTTCCTGAGTAGAGCTCCTCCCTTCTTCATCTACAAAACAATGTCAACATCTGCAATACAATGGAATCGAGCTTGGGGAGACAAAAAGCATGGATGGAGGATGAATTAAGGATCAGCAAAATAAAATGTGATATATGAGGGAGATATTTCAATGGAAAACCATCTTTTGAAATACATTTGGCAAACAAAGGGTTTCAAATCATAATGGTAATTCAATACTTGATCAGGAGAGAAAGAGTGGGCCACATGATCATTTAAGTGAAAGAAAGAATGGAAAAGGATATTGGATTATGGAAGATCCGAAATAATGGAAAGAGTCTTAGATTTTCTAGTTTTACCGTTAATAAAAAACCATAAAATAATTATAACCAAACATGGATTGCCCAAATCACAATATGATCTCCTTTAGTCTTTTTCGACAACTAATAAACCATCATGGCACACGTACTTGACAGTTGAGAAATTTAATTTAACGTGATGACCATTTACAATCTTTTGTTCTTTCAACATCTTAGAGCGCCCCACAACTACTGTTTTAGCTGCTGAAAGTGAAATCTTTTGGTAGCTTACATCGCATTTAAAACTAGTCCTTAGCTACCGAAACCTGGTTTTTGAGATTTTTTACATTTGAAGTACAGACTCAAAAATTATTGAAAAGACAAGTCTAGAACTTAATTTAAAGACTTTTTAACGTAAAATTTCAAAGATGATTCATCTAATGACCATCCTATCACCTAATGACATAAATTTGGAAAATTTATTTGAGGAGACAACAGGCCAGCAAGATAGGAACTTCATCATGAAACCCATAAATAATATCTAAATCATCAGATCTGCTACCATTATAGGACACTAATAGATGTATGAAAATAAATCCATTCAACACCCAGGAAAACTCAAAATGCATTGGTTAGGACCATATGAAGTAAAATGTGTCACAGATGGGGGAGTTGTACAATTGAAGGACTTAGGAGGTGTATAACTCAAAGGGATGATCAATGGGAGTCTACTAAATGTTTACAAGGAAATTTTACCACCCGCAACTTGAAATTCAACGCGCAGTAAAAAAAAACAACTAAATATATTATAGGATATCAAAAGAGGCACAATGCACCAAAAGGAGAAGGAGCATTGTTGGCCCTTGACCAAGTTTTGAAGATCCTTGGTCACTTTTAACCCCTTTTTGGGACTTCGACAGGCTGTTGAAGGTGGAGCACAATTCGAAGCGGAGATCGCGGGATCTTGGCCCCCTTTTAGGGATTTTTGGGTTTTGGGCTTATGTAACGGGTATGGGAATGTCGGCCCATGGGTTTACCCATGTCTAGGCCATTTTTTAATGTATAAATATATGTATAGGCAATGTAAGAGGAGACAATATGTGCATATGTGTGATGTTGTGCTAAGTGTAAGTGATAGTTATAAATTCTTTCTACATGTTGTGTTGGACACTGGCAGAGCTAAGTGCAAGTGGATGTAAGAAGCTTGTGTAGACTGTAAGAGGGCTTTGTGTTGTAACCTAGCTCTAGGAAGGAGGATCTGGCAGAGTGCGTACAGATCTCTTGTCCTATGTGGAGTAGGATCTTGTGGCTCTATGCATGTAGATGATTGACAAAGTCAATAAAGAGAAGAAGAGTTGGTGGATGTATCCCGAGGTTGGGGGTGAACCACGTATATCATGTGTTATGGTTTCTTTGTGCATTATGGTTGTTTTGTTTCTCATATGATTTATGCTTAGTACAATAATGTATGTTTAGATGTATCTGATATGATAGCTTAGTGCTTGGTGATGTGAATGAGTACCATATCTGGTCTATTTTGATGTGCTTAGTTATTGAATGTGTTGGATCTTGTTGAATGCTACGATGCTCTGTAATTAGGGTTTATCTGCACTATAAACAAAGGCTAGATACTAAGGAATGATAACTACTAAATGATTGGTTAAGGTACTGTAATCACATATATGTGTCCCAGCTAGGTTGCAGACATCTGCGTCCTGCAACCACCCCTACCTCTACCTTAGGTGAGACTTCATCTTCTTTGCAAGTGTTGCCGAAAGGGCCGGTAGTTAGGGTTTTGTTGGTGCATTGTTGAAGCATTGAACCCTGGGTCAGCCCCTGTGCCAACAAATGGTTCTGTTTCCGGGACCTGAAACTGTGATTGTTGGGAACTAAGGAAAAGAGGAAGCTCTATGCATAGATCTATTTCCCTAGTATGCAGTACTCTACTTGAATTGTGAATCTCTATAATAAGAAAGGAGGCAGATCTAAAGAAAAGAGGTAAGATATGAAAGCTTTGTGCTATAATAAAGGTAAGAATAGTGAAATTTTTTTATGAAGAGATAAGATCTGAAAGCTTTGTTCTCTGTTAAAGGTAAGATAAGTGGAAATTTTTGTTTCGAAAGTATGGATCTAGTTACGTTTGATAAATTTTGTCCTAATCTGAAAAATAGGGCACAGTTAGAAGAAAGAAGATTTGATAGAGTATATCTGATAGAAATTATGAAAGATATGTTATTCCTATGCATAGAAAGGATTTTTGGACTAACAAATGGATGCAAGATCCTAGGAAGAATTTTTTGCAGGTTAGCCACCATGATCCTAGTGTGCAGTACAAGAAAGGTTAGGGATCATTTAAGATAAAAAGAGGATTAACTCTTTGTTACAGTTCCATAATACCGGGACATCTTGCTAAGGAATGCCCTGGTAGAAAACCTAGTTGTCTTTGTTGTAAAGCTATGGACCATGAAGTTTTGGATTTCCCTAGAATGATTTCTAAGGTTGAAAGAATGAATATGAGACAAGAAAACCCTGAGGACGACCAAGAAACTCAGACCATGGCAGAACCCCAGAAAGAATCAGAGACTGTATTACTACAAATGAAAGAAACCTTGAATGACCACTGAGATATCAACTTATCAAAGATCTTCAAAGAAAAAGAGTGCATAGAAACAAGAATAAGAGACTTCGACTTATACTGTGTTCTGGATGAGGAAACACAAGTGAATATCATGACAGAAAGAACCTAGGAAATTTTGGGAAATCCTGCTATGTTTCCTTCATTGGGAGGGATAGGATTATTTAGAGGAAAGTTGATAACCCCATGTGGAATACTTACCTAGACATCTATGACTTCTCATGGAACTTCGACAGAGGAATAATTTGAGGTTGTTAAATTTATTGAGAACAACGCCCCATTTTCTATGTTACTAGGAAAAACCTTGATTGAGAAAGATCAGACCCGAAGAAAAGAAGAGGAAGCTCTAGAACAAAAAATTAAATACCTAAGAGACTTCATGGCTAAGAGAATAGCACACTTACCAAAAGAACAAGAAAACAAGTCGAAGCTAATGAGGACAAAAAATCTAGATGTCGAAGTTGAAATAACACAAGAAAACTTGAAACACCTGTCTGTACAGGAGAGTAGAGAACCTACCCCAGACAGAGAAGAAGTATTTTCATTGAACCTTAGGAAAGACCACCAACATCATGAAGTTACTATGCCAAGAGGAGATAAGAATCAGAATGGAAAGAGGAATACTGAGACAAAGATAACAGGGAAGAAGGCTAGAAATCTTAGCAAGAAGAAAGAAAAGTTAGAGAAGTTACAGGAAGTTCCAGAGAATACTTCGCATAAGGAAGGTCTCCAGAATTCGAACATTGTCGGAATATCAGAGCAACTCATATTGTCACTTTTCCATGGCAGAGAAATATAACCATTAGACACATTATAATTGTTAGATTGTCATTCCCGAATAGTTAAAAAATCAGTTATGATCAGAAAGCTTAGCATCTGACCGTTGGGACCTCATCGTAATGGAAAAAAAATGCATTGATGAAGGATTCTTTTCCATTAAAAAACAGTGCATCATAAGAGACTGCTTCAAAATCACCTAGCGGAGGAGGTGATGACGAAGTAGACAAAGAAGAGAACAATGGAGAAGAAGACAAGTAGAAGCAAGGAGAAGTAATACCGCCACAAAATCTCCCTAATGATGTAGAGCCTTCGAACAAAAGAAAGGTTTCTCCCATGAAATCCACATCACAGAAGATGACAAAAGATATTAAGACCAAGCTACAGATTGTGCTCATGCCTGATGACTTCGACTTAATCATCGTAGTTGCATCAGACGCCTTGAAAGATCTTTTACAAAGAAATGAAGCCAAGCAAGAGACCATGTACGAAAGGATTGAAGCAGAGATTAAAGGGGTACGGTAAGCCCTCCACTCCAGCCACGCAGTGTCCACTGTGCCCCCACCATCAAAAGCACCAGAGTTGGGAGATGAGCCTACCCAACTCCATAAAATAGCTGATGCGACCGAAGCTCAACTTTTTCATGCACAGTAGGAAAAAGAACAGGCCACAGTGGCCCTCAAGCAAGCACAAGAGGAATTGATAGAGAATCGTTGAGTTGAGCAACAGGAAAAGGATGAACTACAAACAAAGTTCAAAGGGGAGAGAGCACAGATCTAGTAAGAGAAGGAAAAACTACTCACAGAGAAGGTTGAAGTAAAAGAAGCAGTCAGCAAAGAAATTTGCTCTATGACGGGCTTAGAGAAAAAGGAGGAAGACCCAGTGGAGTACCAAGTAGCGAAGCTTGTTGAATCCATCCAACAGCTTCAACAAAGAATAGAATATCTAGAGCTATGAATAGTACCAAGTACTCCACAGGACGTGTAATACCAAAGAGAATCCACTTCCTGGAGAAAAATTGAGAGGATCAAAGCATTAGCTTTGGAATGTAAACATCTTAGCAGTAGAAGTGTGCATACTTATGAGCGACTTACTAAGGACCCTGAACTGAATACATTGGAGCCACAGCTCCAGGAAAAAAATAAGTAAGCAATGATAGTACAGGCATAGTTGAAACTCCTGTCAGTAGTTGAAAGGATGAAAAGGTCCCAGGAATAGTGCGCTGCTCAATAACAAGTCCATACCATACAGAGAAAATTCATGGAAGTGACTCAGAGGCTCCAACCAGTCCAGGACAAAGCTTGCCATACGTTTGAGGAAATTGAGCATTGAGGAGAAGAGATGGAACAAGTAGTCATTACAGTTGAACAACGCTTCGAAGAACCTGTGAACGAGGCAGTTATTTAGGAATTATCTGAGTAGGAGGCCCTGGCGAAGCAACATGTCGAAGCAGTTCGAGCCAGGCTCAAGGATTTTGAGGTGGAGCTACCCAAATCAGAGTGACTCAGGATGAGTCACAGGTGAGTGTTGGGGGCTTGTTGGCCCTTGACCGAGTTTTGAATATCCTTGGTCACTTTTGACCCCTTTTTGGGACTTCGACTGGTTGTCAAATGTGGAGCGCAATTCAAAGTGGAGATCACGATATCTCACCCCCTTTTTAGGGATTTTTGGGTTTTGGGCTTATGTAACGGGTATGGGGATGTCGGCCCATGGGTTTACCCATGTCTAGGCCCTTTTGTAATGTATAAATAGATGTCTATGAAATGTAAGAGGAGACATTATGTGCATTTGTGTGATATTGTTCTAAGTGCAAGTGATATTTATAAATGCTTTGTGCATGTTGTGTTGGACACTGGCAGAGCTAAGTGCAAGTGGATGTAAGAAGCTTGTGTAGATTGTAAGAGGGCTTTGTGCTGTAACCTATCTCAAGGAAGGAGGATCTAGCAAAGTGCACGCACATCTCCTCTCCTATGCAGAGTAGGATCCTGTGGCTTTGTGCATGTAGATGATTGACAAAAGGCAATAAAGAGAAGAAGAGTTGGTGGGTGTAGCCCCAGGCTGAGGGTGAACGAAGTATATCGTATGTTATGGTTTCTTTATGCATTATGGTTATTTTATTTCTCATATGATTAATGCTTAGTACAATAATGTATGTTTATATGTATCTGATACAATAACTTAGTGCTTGGTGATGTGAATGAGTACTAGATCTGGTCTATTTTGATGTGCTTAGTGCTTGAATGTGTTGGATCTTGTTGAATATTGTGTTTCTCTGTAATTATGGTTTATCTGTGCTGTAAAAAAAGGCTAGATACTAAGGAATGATAACTTCTAAATGCTTTGTTAAGGTATTGCAATCAAAGATCTGTGTCTCATCTAGGCTGCAGATATCTAAGTCCTGCAACCACCCCTGCCTCTACCTCGGGTGAGACTTCATCTTCTTTGCAGGTGTTGTTGAAAGGGCTGGTAGTTAGGGTTTTGTTGGTGCGTTGTTGAAGCATTGAACCCTGGGTGTGCCCCTGTGCTAACAAGCACACACACTTGGAAATTCGAGCCCAAGGGAGACAAGGCCAACGGTCAATTCAAATAAAAAAAAACTAGAAAGGTGGATACAACAAAAGAAGTGCCAAGTGATAAAGGCTAGCGGAATTGAATGTTGGAAATGAATGATGAGATGCCGCATTAATCATGCCAACTTGATATGGTGAAGGAAATCGATGGAAAGAATGAAGGAACTGGTAGTTCATTTAATCCATAATCATGGTACGTCTTCGAAAAGTTTCACATGATGCCAATACAAAGCAAGGACGCAAGAGTGGAAAGGTTATTGCAAAATTGGAAAAGTCACAAAATGAGATAGCATATGAAGCAGAGAGTGAAGTTTGCAGATTTTGTAGAGTCTACTGAGCTTGACAAACAACTTACCACCATGGAACAACCTAAACAAGGAGAATCGATCGAGACTTCCAAACAACCCTAAGGTAGAAACAAAGCACAAACACAATCAGAGGGAAGCGAATAGCCCCCATCTCAACCACCAGAAGTCGTCAATGTGGAAAAAATACCATCATTGGATGCAACACCAATAAGCCCCACACCCATCGAGGAAGAAACCTAGCAAACAACAACTAAGGAAATGGACATTGATAGGCCAGAAGGAGGGGATGGCCGACAGAATGAAGATGCAGGAAACCTAGGGCAACCAAAAAACCCTATAGAAGCCCTGATAATCAATGGGATGGATCCAAACTAGAAAGGAATGGTCGCACCAGAAGACTCACAGACAACCATGTCAGAACAGAAACAGGAGGGAGCAATGGAATATGGCAATGGTTGACCAGAGAAATATGCCAAAGAATGAACAATGGAGGCTGGAACCTCGATTCATCCACCACTGTGAAAGGACAAGTAGACGGTACCCAGGTCACCGGGCAGACAACCTGTCGTAGCAATATTTTTGTCACGCATACCAAAAGGGGTACATGTACCAACAGACTTATTAGGTTATGTAGAGAAATTGAGGTACTTAGACCATGATGTAACGTACACGGACAAGTTCCCAAAGTTCGCTAAGAAATTCTACCTATAGACTGTGGGTATAGGACCCTTTGGGGAACTAATCCATCAACCACCCTAGTGGGCAGCAGGACTAGCCAAAACTAGGATTTTAGATCTGTTGGACCTACTACACTTTGGGAGAGGCCAATATGCAAACATATGCATCAAGCAGTTGATGGAGGTCACGCATGGCGGATATCTATGGTTGGAGTAACTCGTCTCAATAGACGTAGAGCTCATCACACACATCACAGGGCTGCCATCATGGGGCATGGATCCCACACATTTCCTCAGGTAAAAAACAAAGGAGAAAGCACTGGCTGAGGAGATGAATTAAAAATATGGCACCGAAAGGGGGTCATGTAGAATCATTATCAGGCATATTAGTGACGTCGTGACAAGAATGGCCACAAAAATTATGGCATGCAACTTGCTCAAAAAATGCCACAAGGATGAAGTCTCGGTCAGGGTTGTCCTAGCTACAGCACAGTGTGTCGAGGGAACCACACTCAGTTGTGCCCCTTATTTGTTGAATCTATTCCTAGATGACTGCAAGGATGCGCAGGATCTCGGGACAAAATTTCACTATTCATGGCTACTCATCCTGATAGCCATTATGGGATGGAAGGAGCTGAAATACTCATTTTTCTCCACTAAACCCAAACCCTTCCACAGAGCACGATAATTATCTCTAGGCGTTGCTTTGGATGCAAAGAATAGGAGAGTGAATGCAACCATATTCGAAGGATATCTCCACGAACTATAGAACACCATCACTAACACTTGGAGGATAACACTAGAAGTTGTTGCACGGTATCAGGGCATAGCCAACTTCAAAGCCACTATACATGTGATTTGGATCCAGGTGCGGAAGGACCTCAACAAGTAATGGCTACAACTGTGCTACTGCATCATGAAGGGGTACATACAAATGGCCATTAAAGATTGGGAAGACAAATGGAGGATTTCAGTCCTTACTCAAGAAATACCCACAGAGATAGAGGAGAAGGAGGTAAGATAGGAACATACACATGATGAGGAGGTAGGGTAGGAACAGACACATCCCCAGGAAGTCATAGTGCCCAAGAAACCAAGGACAAGTCAGAACAAGACACAACAGAAGAAAGGGGGAACATCTAAGACAAGAGTCTAAATGAGGAAGAATAAGAACACACAAACACCCCAAGTACAACAGAGACAGGTTGAGGCAGCATAGGGGACTACATCAAATGCTCCTCCACAAGATCTAGGCCAGACTAAGTGACCAGCCACCCAGACCAGGGGTGCATGCAATAAGATGAAGGCACATAGAACGCCTCTAGAATACACGATCACAGAGGATGATGCAGAAATGGTGGCCCAAGTGGTCTAGGATTTCACATTTGGGGATTTTGAGAATTTTGCACGCCAAAGGGATATAATTCAAGAAGACTTGGCATACATGTGATAGCTCCTCAAGAATATCGAGGAAGCATAGGAAGCCGATAGAAGCATAGAAATGGGCTCATCGGCATCACGGATAGGAGGAGAACCTTGAGCAAGAAAGCATGGCACAATCTAGACAATAGCATAGTCGAGATCAACATTTCATGTCACACCTAGCATGTTTTGAATGGAAACAATCATGGGGAAAACACCCCTAAAGGACTTGACCCAGCTAAAGTTGGTATTTCCATGGATACCAACCAACGCATTGTATAAACTGTAGGTCAGTGTCACATAGGAGGTATAGTCTTGTGCACGCAAACATACAAAAGAATTTCAGCAGTTAAAGGATAACTGGGATGATCTGGAATTGGTATTCGAGCATGCCAATATCAAGACCAAAGAGAAGAAGGAATGTGTGAAGGGACTGGAACAAAAAGTGGTCATAGCCTACGAGAATATTCCAAAGAATGTGCAGGAGGTTGAACTCATGGTGACAGAGAATATTGATCAGAGTGTGCAGACAATCAATCAATACCAACCGGATATCAAGAATCTATGGGAGCATCTCACACCTACCACTACACCGGAGGTGAGGGAGTAAAGGAAACATGAGGAAACAACACAAATACAAGAGATAGAAAGACAATTCCATGCGGCATATGACTTGTTCGATAAAGCAGTGCAACTCTGGATGAAGCTGGAATAGGATCAGCAGGTCCAGTAGTGGGACCAGGAAGGAGAAAGGATAAGCACAACTATACAAGACCTCAAGCGGAGGTAGAATACAATGTTGATCATGGAGCATGTCAAAGGGGCGCAAGACATGAAGAAACTGTAGGCAGAACTCATAACTGCATAGATGCAGAAAAAGGAGCACCAGGCTCAAATAGAACCACTCCAGGAGAAAGCAGTAGAGGTCATTGCACAGGTAGAGGAAGCCAAAACATATATGGCACAAACCCAGGAAGAATGTGTAAGGATGGTCAACGAAGAGATTGCAGTGAAAATATTTGGCGCACTTAAGGAGAAGACTGTGCAGGCCCAAACACAAGCAATGGAGATTATGGAGAAGTTCCAAGTGATCACAAGGGAGATCGACAAAACACACAGGGGCTAGGTGGTTCAGGATGAGCCACATGTCAGTGTTCGGGGCCTGTTGGAAGCAGTCCAAAGAGGAAAGAAAGGATATTTTGGGAATAAAAGCATGCATGAGGAAAGCGACAGCTAGAAGGAAGAGCAGCACGCGCACATGCATGGAAGACCTAACAATGTTAGGATTAGGTTTTTTGTAATACATTTTAATGGTTGATGATCTAGAAATGTATATCTATAGATACCTAGGAGGTCTAGAGGAGGAGAATTGTCTTATAGTCGAACTGAGAGAGATATGAAAAGAGGGCTTTTGAGGACGAGTCTTGTTTTGATAAATAGTTTGTAATACTCCGTCATACGACCTAATTTTGTAAGTTGTTGAGCTGGAGAAGGCCAGAAGGGTGGATCTCGACGGTTAGATCATAGGATAAAGAGACTGGTGTGATCTAGTTTGCCTCGCAATAGATCTTGAACCGACTAAGGATGAGTTCTAAAGTGCACGACGTTGTAGTTTTGGAACTACCATAATAGAAGATCTTAAGAGCCAGATCTTTGTGGACATAGCCCAAGGGGCAGGTGAACCATGGTAAAACCTGTGTTATGTGATTGGATTCTTGTATATGTTTTACTATTTATGAGTATATGTTAGCATGATGAATGAATGAGATAATGAGTTGATTATATTACATGCGTAATCGAGAATGGTAGTATATTGATTTAATAAATTAAATAGAAATCTTAGTGCACACTTCTCAGATCTCCCCTCAATCCTGGACTGCAAATACCTAAGTATTGTAGTCACCCATTAATACTATCTCGGGTGAGACTGCGCAGTGCACTCTGTGTAGCACGTTGCCTTCTGTTTTACCAAGAGGGATGATAGTTTTAGAGGCTTTGTTGGAACCCTAGTAGACTTGAACCTAGGTCAATTATATTAAAGGTATAAACTCAGATAGAAAACCAACACATTCCCAGAGACCCTACAGGAGACATTCCTCTATCTGCGTAGGAATCACCACTTCATAGTTCAGAGGTAAGAAAGGAAGATGTTACTGAAAGAAGAAAAGGGAAAGAAATAGAAGACTCGTCATTCAGTCATCCAACATCCCAGAAGAGAAGCAGGTCAATATTGACTGATAAAATTGAGGATATCCAAGCTCCCAACAAACCGTGCACCAAGTCCTCTGCCAAGATATTTCCCATACACACAGTTCAGCTAGAGCTTGTTGAATGTGCAAACAAGGGAATTGATGAAAGACAGGTGGAGTTAGGTGAGGAAAATGAAAATACTTAGGAAATGAAATAGAAACTAAAGCAAGATCAACACGTCATAGCCCAATGTTATCAAGAAAACAAATAATTGAGAAGGCATCTAGCAGAAAAATATATTGAAACACTGACATCGTAGAGTCAAGCATGTCAGTTATTGTCTACCTCACCATAGTAAGAGAAAAGAATATAAATTGGATTGAAAATTATCTAAAAGAGGCCCAGGATGTAATCATTGATCTTAGGGAGGAAAAGAGGATGTCAGAGGAAAGAATCATGGATCATTTCAAAGAGTGCATACCAGCTATCGATAATGCATGTGTAGCTCTCTCCAACACTCAATTAAAATTGAAAAGAAACGAGACTTTGTTGAGACAGATGAAGAATTTGAAAAGACAAATCTTGTCATTGAGAAGGACAAATAGGGCCTTAAAACTGCAGGTGAATTTGAACAAAGAAGCTACTGACAAATTGGATGATCCCATTCTCTACAGCCAACTGGATTCGCACGCACAACCTCTGCATGAAGATCTGTTGCATGAAATCACTGCACAGATTTCGCAGCCAGTAGTTGCACAACAAGAACCAGAATCTATTGTGCATCAGTGGCAATGTTGTCCAGAAACACGCATAATATTCCATCACAAACGTATGGTTGTGATTTTCCTAAATATTTTATGATTGTAAACAACATCTCAGATAGTTTGTGATTGCCAGATCAGTTTTCCTATTTTTGATAATGTTTGTAAAGGTTGTTATTATTTTAAAAACAACCAGATCCACAACTTTAGGAGATAGAAGTTTGATTCCTAGGAACTTATTATATCTTTTCTCTCTATATATAGGGAATATTTTGATGTAAACATGGGGGAACGGGAAAAAATATAGATATTTTGATCCTCTATGTAATTTCCTGAAACTGAAGAAATATAAATGCAGAAGTCTCGAGTTCTTTAAGAAAAATATTCTAATGGTGATGCTCTGAAGTTTGCAACTCTCTTTGTATGTATTTCATGTGTATTCATATTCACTTGCACTTCTATTCTATTTAAATTGGTAATTTTTAAATTCCAGAATTCATCTAAGTGGTGCTCTAGACTTAACTGATTTAATTTTTTTTTCCTTCCCAACTAAGATCATAATTCATCCACTGTGATGCTCTTATTTTGTTGTGTGTTTATTTTCTTCTTTCTCCATTCATAATCAAATTAAATACTAAACTTCATCACCTTGTTTATCATTTATTCCTCTAAGTAATTCCACCTACCAAGCATTGTTTCTTTGTTTCCAGGGGTTGACTCCATAGCCCTAGAAGCACTATATTTTGTCAACAGACCTATTAAAAATCTACCTTGAAGTTTAAAATCTAGCCATCAAGGAAAGAAAACTATCTATCAGAGATCAAGTCTCATAAAGAGCCCTCTCTATATTGGAAAGGCTAGTTTCCATTCTTAAATTTGGTTTGTAGGTTACCTTTGTAGATTGTTTTTTCATCCCAACAATTTACTCAATGTTAACATTTTGGTGTTGTTGTCGGGGATGAAATTGAAAATTTTCCTTGGGAAGAATGATTTAAAGCGTAGATTTTATTCCTAAGGGTAACAGTGAATCAGACACCTTTTTTGGCTGAATTTTTATTACCTTGGTGACTTCATTTGTAAATATCAATAACATAGTTTTTTGTTTTGATTAAATAAGGAATCCTCGCTCCTAAGAAAATATACACTAGAAGGAAACCTGATCCAGAACCTATTGCATCTGTGTATGATCCTGAAAATATCTTGCACAAAATAAAGGAAAAGACAATTAAATCATTTTCCTTCCTAGAAAGAAATCTATCATTACCCAAATACGGTTTAAAAAGTATTGATGACCTTGACTTTGATTTAAAATTTGAGAAAACCTTGTTCAAATCTAAATCTGAATCTAAGTTGAATGAAATTATATTTTATGAGAATAAATTCCAGTCTTTGATTCCCATTGTCCCCATTCAAACTATCCCTATTCATATTATCCCTGCTCAGATTGTTCAAATGGCTCAAAATCCTCCTAGAGCCATGGCAACCATATTTTCTCCTCTTGCCTTTCCTACCCAATTGCATGATTTACCCTAAAATTATAATCAAAGAATCAGGTCATTCGATGTTGAAGAAAATAAATCAGCCCAAATACATTTGGGTTGGTTCAATGATTTTGTTGATCTAGAGGAAGTAGATCATGAGGAATGCAAACTCAGTTTGTTCGCACAAAGTATTTCAGGAGAATTCATAAAATGATTTAAATCCCTTCCTGTAGCAAGTATCCTTAATTTTTCATCTTTTGAAACACTTTTTCTTGCTAGGTGGAGTGATAAAATTAATCTTCTCCAGTTGCTAACTCAATACAATAATATAAAAAGATCACCAAATGAAATAGTACAAGAATTTTCAACCAGATTTATGAAAGTCTATAATTGAATTCCTACAGAAGTCAAACCTCTTCTTAAAGTTGCTCAACTTCGAGATGTTGATTCCTTTGACAGTGACTTTGATTTGTTGTTAAGAGAAAGAATATCCAATACATTAGATGATATGATGAGTGATGCAATTGAAGTCAAAGTAAATTTGATGGCATCAAGGAAGATTAAACATAATCCTAACAGAGATGTCAAGAAGGTCCAAGGAGAAGCACATCCCTCAACTTTTCAATCGTCAGATTAGAAGTTTTATTTGATGATGAAGACTATGGAAAGATTCATGGAAAGAATGTCCTTGGAAAATAAGCCTGCCACTAGGGATCAAAATTATTTTCAACCCAGAAATCAAAATTTTAGAAGAGCCCCAATTCCTCAGATCAGGAAAAGGGATCAGATAAATCAAGGTGATCAACAAATAAAACCCCCTTTCCAAAACAACTATGCAAATGAGGATTTTGATCCAACATTTGAAGAGAAAATGCATTGTTGTGATGATATAGAAACGAATTTGTTTTTAACAAAAGAAGAACATGATCAATTTATGGATGCAAATGACAAGTTTATGCAGGATAATGATGATATGTTATCATTGGAGACATAATATTTTAGGAAAGGATACCACAATGCTATTATGCAGCTTCAGAAACAATACAACCTCGGGAGTAAAAAGGTGCATGTAAATCCTCCAAAGGAAAATCATACAAGGGAACTTCAGACCAATACGCCTTCTTCAAGTCAACCAAAGAAAGATAATTCAATAAAGGATGCAATGGAGAAAAGTAAATCCAGAGAAGAACCCCCAAAGAAAATACCTTAGGTGAGAAAGGAAGCAGTCATCAAATAGGTAGAGAAGGCTCCATATCCTTTTAATTTTGAAAGTGAGATGGCTAAAATTAAAATTTATGTTCCATTTAATGAGTTGATTAAGAATGGATAATATAGGAATCAGATCATTAAAATGTTAAAAATGGAAGAAGCCCCTAACACCTTGAATGTACAAGATGATCACCCTGCTATCTTATTTAGACCATGTGTGGAGGACAGTGATGATGTTGATGATGTTCCTCCTTTTTATAATAGTCTTAAAATCCATGACATTACCTTACATAATTCCATGTTAGATTCAAGAGCATCACATAATTTGATGCCCAAGGTCGTCATGGATGAGTTAGGACTTGAAATTAAAATACCTTACAAGGATCTATTCTATGTTGATTCAAGGAAGCTGAAATGTTTGGGTTTAATCAAATAATTGGTTGTGTTTGCTAACATCCCTCCTAAATTTGGCATGTTGCTATCTAGATCTTCGACTGCAAAGTTAAAGGGAACTTTGAAAATGGATATGTCAGATGATATTATCCCTATGTTTGGCCAAGAAAGGAGGTTGTACAGAGAAGTGTTGCTCAATTATATGGTGAGTAACAAAACTAAACCAAATAATGATCTCATTTACTCTATCGATACTGAGGTTGGTGCCCCTATTTTCTATAATGACTTGAGTTTTGAAGAAGAGAATCCAACAATTGTCATATCTATTAAAGATGAAATTGATCATCAAGAAAAGGAGATTACAAATCAGAAAAACAGTGCAGAAGATGAAATGTGGAATATGAGATGTGATGGATCTTCTAACAGGGAAGGAGCAGGAGCTGGTGTGTGGATTAATCCTCCCAAGATAGGTACGAAACTCTGTTCTTATAAGTTTGATTTTTATTGTACCAATAATATGGCCGAATATGAGATGTTGATTTTGGGATTGAAGACTTTAAAAGAGTTAGGTGCTAGGAGTATAGTTTTTCATGGAGATTCTAAGCTTGTTATCAACCAGGTAAAGGGTATATATCAGTCCAAGCATCCTAGATTGAGAGCATATAGGAATTTAGTGCTTGATCTTCTTGAAGAATTTCCAGAATACAATTTATCAATGATTCCTAGGGGACAAAATCAAATTGTAGACACATTGGCTACTTCAGCCTCAGTTTTCAAAATTCCAATTTTTCCTAATAAAAGGTATGAAATTGAGGTCAAGCATAGGACAACAGTCCATGATGACATTAAATATTGGAAAATATTTGAAGATGGAAAACATGTAGTAAGATTCTTTGAGATGAGTGATGAGTTCTCTAATTTAAATATTGATGATGAGTGCTTTTGTGAAGAGAATGAAGATGCATATGTGTTCAACAATGATGACCTTTTTTCATAATCAGATTGCTGGAAGAGATATAGTGCAACTCAAAAATAACATTATCCCTAAAATATTGGTTCCATTGGAGAAGTTTTTTGACAACAATGATGTAGCCAAAAATCCTAAAATCACTGCAAATGATGAGGATATACAAGATTTCAACATTGGGACTTAGGAGGATCCCAAGATCATCAAACTGTAAAAAACGCTTAGTCCAAAAATTAAAAAGAGATATATAAATCTTATGAAGGATTTCCCCAATGCCTTTGCATGGAGTTATGAAGATTTAAAGGTCTATGATACTAATGTAATTCAGCATGTAATTCCTGTTAGCACTAGAAGTCACCTCCTGATTGCATGGGAGGTAAGCCCAATACCCATCAGTTTGTATCTCACAATTAATAAGTTTAAAGAGGTCGAATGGGCACAGACTTGGGATAATATCATTTTAACTCATAAAACTGGACCAGCATGCACAAGAAAGTGAGGTCTTGATTAAACTTTAGTCAGTAAGTTGTAGTAAGGGTGAGTAGGAGGAAGAACTTGAGGAGAAAATGTAAAGGTTTTCTATGGACATCAGGTCTTCTAGCAGCCTAGGAAGAAAAAAATCAGAAAACAAGATCCTCTTGGATTCGGAGTTTCAGGAAACTGAAAATTATATAACATCACTGCAATCAAACATCCATTACAACATGGTCACAACAATCCATGTGAATCCTTTAATCATGAACTTTCAGTATCATATGCATAATCATATGGAGGAGGAAAGTTGACTTAGATTAAATAAGAAGTCTCAAATCAAATTACATAACCAGTGAACCAGAGCTTCATTAAAACTTTACAATGCAAGAACCTAGCTCAACCATCAACCATAGCAAAATATAAAAACTACCTACTTATATTCATAACTGTCTACAACCACCAGGGGTGCACTCTGGCCACTGCATTCAATACTTTCCATTTGAATCTTCTCTGTCAGACTATGTAGGCATTCTTTTGTTAGACGCTACCTCAAATCAATATGGGCTTTGCAGGAAAATCCATCCACGGGGGAAATTTGGGCTGATAGTCTGCCTCCACGACTATTTCTTCCATGATTTCCATTTATGGGGTGATAAGAGGTCTCAACCACCACCCCTATTTCCATTAACTACCTTCATCAGGATCGGGACAAGGCCTGACACCCATGAATGTTCCAGGTGGTGCCCATGATTTCTTCGAGTCAATCTTGGTGCCTCGAGGCCATGCAGATATTCTTCTGTGATTGTTGGCCCTTGACCAAGTTTTGAGGATCCTTGGTCATGTTTGACCTACTTTTAGGACTTCAACAGGATGTCAAATATGGAGTGTAGGTTGAGGTAGACATCACGGGATCTCAGCCCCTTTTTAGGGATTTTTGGGTTTTTGGCTTATGTAACAGGAATGGGGATGTCAACCCATGGGTTTACCCATGTTAAGGCCCATTTTTTAATGTATAAATAGATAGCTAGGTGATGTAAGAAGAGGCCAATGTGATAAGTGCTAGAGTTCGATCTATGTGATCGAAGGAGGGACCAGTGTGTGATGCTAAGTGTTGAGTGTTAATTGCTAAGTGCAAGTGGTAATTGTAATTGCTTTGTGCACACTGTGTGAGACTTGCACAACTAAGTGCAAGTGATTGTAAGAGACTATGGAAGGATTTGTGCTATAATTCAGGGAAGGAGTATCTAGCGAGGTGCACAGATCTCCTTTCCTCTACAGAGTAAGATATCATGGCTCTGTGCATGTAGAAGATTGACAGAAAGAAATAAAGAAGAAGAGTTAGTGGACGTAGCCCCAGGGTGGGGGTGAACCACGTATATCCGGCATTGTGGTTGTTAAGTGCTTTATGGTTGTTCTCTTGTGTATGTGATTGAATGCTTAGTGCACTGATGTATTCCTAGAAGTATATAATATGGTAGCTTAGTGTTGAATAATGTGAATAAATGCTAGATCTGATCTAGGTTGGTATGCTTAGTACTTGAATCTATTGGATCTGTATAAATACTGCATTGATCTGTTGTTAGGGTTAGTTGTGTTGTAAACTAAGGTTGAATATTAACGAACTGTAACTTCTAAGTGCTATGTTAAGGTGTTACAATCACAGATATGTGTCCTAGATAAGGTTGCAGACACTGGAGTCATGCAACCACCCTTGCCTCTACCTCGGGTTAGACTTCATATACTTAGAAGGTGTTGCCGAAAGGGTCGGTAGTTAGGGTTTTGTTGGTGCGTTGTTGTAACGTTGAACCCTGGGTCTGCCCCTGTGCCAACAAATGGTTCCGTTGTCGGGACCTGAAACTGTGATTGTTGGGAACTGAAGGAAAAAAATAAAGCTCCGTGCATAGATCCATTTCCCTACTGCGCAATATTCTACTTGAACAGTAAAGCTATGTGCTAAGAAGAGAAGTCAGATCCAAAGAAAAGAGGTAAGATATTGAAGCTTTGTGCTCTAATAAAGGTAATAATAGTGAAAAGTTTTAGATCCGAAAGCTTTGTGCTCTGATAAAGGTAAGAATAGTGAAAATTTTTAGATCTGGAAGCTTTGTGCTCTGCTGAAAGTAAGATTAGTGGAAATATATGTTTCAAGAGTATTGATCTAGGTATGTTTGATAAATGTTATAATAGTCTAAAAACTAGGGCACATCTAGAAGAGAAAGTATTTGATATGAGTAGATCTGATAGAAATAATGAAAGATATGTTATTCCTATGCATAGAAAGAATTTTTGGACTAACAAATGGATGCGGGATCCTAGAAAGAATTGTTTGTAGGTTAGCTACTATGATCCTAATGTGCAGTACAGGAAAGGCTGGGGATCATTTAAGAAAAAAAGAGGATTAACCCTTTTTTATAGTTGTAGAAGACCAGGACATCTTGCTAAGGAATGTCATGGAAGAAGACCTAGTTGTCTTTGTTGTAAAGCTATGGACCATGAAGTTTTAGATTGACCTACAATGATTTCTAATCTTGACAGAATGAATACGAGACAACAAAATCTTGAGGAAGGTCACAAAACTGAGACCATGGCAGAACCCCAGACAGAATCAGAGATTGTACTACTGTAAATGAAAGAAACCCTAAATGATCACAGAGATATAAAATTATCAGAGATCTTCAAAGAAAAAGAATGCATAGAAGAATAAATAGGAGACTTCGACATACACTGTGTTCTGGATGAGGAAACACATGTAAATATCATGAAAGAAAGAACTTGGGAAGATTTAGGAAATCCTGATACGATTCCTTCATTGGGAGGAATGGGATTATTCAGTGGAAAGTTGATAACCCTATGTGGAAGACTCACCAAGGTATCTATGAGTTCTCTTGGAGCTTCGACAGAGGAAGATTTTGAGGTTGTTAGATTCATTGAGAACATCGCTCCATTTACTATGTTATTAAGAAAAACCTGAGAAAGATCAGACCAGAAGAAAAGAAGAGGAGGCCCTAGAATAGAAAAAGTAGGAAATAAAAGATTCCATGACTAGAAGGATAACACACTTGATTGCAGAGCAAGAGGACAAATTGAAGCTACTTAGAACCATAAACTTGGATCGGGACATTGAAAGAACACAAGAAGATTCATAGACGAGTAGAGCACCTACCCCAGATAGAGAAGAAGTATTACTCTCTAATCATATGAAAGAATCTCAATAGCGTGAAGCTGCTATGCCAAAAGAAGACAAGATTCAGAATGGAAAGAGGCATACCAAGAAAATGATCACCGAGAAGAAGGCTAGAAAACTCAGTAAGAAGAGAGCGAAGATCGAAAAGTTACAGAGGGGGACAGAGGGAACTCTACAGAAGGAAGATTTAAAAAATTGGAACTTTGCCAGGATATCAGAATAGTGCCCCACGACACTCCACCATGGCAAAGTGATATGACCATTGGAAGCATTATAATCATTGAACGGATGTTCCAAAATAGTTAGAACAACAGTTATGACCAGAAAGCTCGCCATCAGACCATTGGGACCGCGCCGCAACAGACAGAACTACATTGATGGAAATATTCCTATCCATTGGAGAGATACATTACATCATGTCTACTTAGTTCATCGACTGTTGCACCAAGAACACTTTTGCAAATTGTATTAGAGCTAACAAGAGAACCCATTACTACTGCACTGTGCTTAGTAAGATCGACACTGATTCTATTTCTTTCAGAACTTATCCATCCACCTGAGTTTTTCGATCAAGAGCGCGAATGTCAGACGATCTCAATGTTGTGGATAAGTCAATCGAGGAAGTTTTAATTGATATCATGACTGAGAAAGTGATGTCCGCAGGAGTTCAAGCTTCATCAATGCGAAGAGTGCAAGCCACTCCATCGACTGCTTGCAGATCTGGACCATCTTGACTGGAAGCAGAGAAGAGAACCAAGCACAGAGATGATCTAGCAAGTGTGAAGTTAATCCTAACCATCTTAGCCGACTACATCCTGCCTCTGGTCGGCACAGTGAGTTGTGATAGTGTCCCGAGGGACTTTGATTACAGCATGGTTACTGCGTACCTCCAGAATGGGATACGTACAGTCATAATGCACCAAGATAAGATCACGACATTGAAGTTCAGCAACTTCAACCTAGGTTACCATAAGAATTGCAGCATGCTTTATCCTTACAAGTATCTGACCAGGATGAAGGGGAAGAACTCAAAAATAATCCCCTAGCCATGGACTATGAACCTCGTGCAGTCCACCCTCTTGAACATGATGAAGATCCCACACTTTGGAACCCACCAGGAGGTTAACGCATGTGCTAAGCTCCTGCTCTCATGTTACCATGGTGACTATCTATGTCTAGATAGACGCATTACATTCGATCCGATGTTGATCCATAGGATCACTAGATTGAGCATGAAAGGACCTGACCCGCAAGACTTCTACCCAGGGAAGGATTCTGACCGAGCCCTGGCACATAGAATTAAGGACGCTTACTATGATGTAGAAAATGGAATGTGAGGCTACAAGGTAGCTTCCATCCAGAATGGTGCATTGGGCCTAGCCTTCCAGTTGATTGCAGGGAATCTAGTGAGGAAGAACCAACCTACGCAAGTCACAGGATTCGTTGTTGACCTAGCTAGGAAATGTGTAAAAGGAATCCAGATGAACTAGCTGAAGTACTTGGTCAACCAACTAGAATTAGACTGTCGTGAAGCTCGGGATCAAGGCTATGAGTTCCACTTTAACTAGATCCTGATCCTCATCTCATTTACCACTTGGGAAATGTCGAAAGGTGTGACCTTCCCAAACATCAAACTGTTCGAGCCGCTTGTTGTAAAGTTCACCACGCTTTTTTACTCGAGTGATATGGGAAAATAGTGGCAGTCGAACCCGGTCTTTCATACCTATTATCTCCAACTGAAGAGGTCTATCGAAGCTATCCCTCACATGATGTTGAACACCCTCCATCGATTCTGGTCCCTCATGAAGTTTCACACAGATTGACAGTTCATTTATATCACTGCGTGTGAAGATGAGCACAAAGAAGAGCTTCAATCGTACTACAAGCTCATAGAGGAGGACCTTGAAGAGATCACTAAGGACTGGTCTATAGAATGCCTCATCCCTATGGACCCTACATAAATGTCATACCCTGAACTAATCATCAGCCCTGAGACCACAAATGAAGCAAAGTATCTTCCTGAACCCAACAGAAGGAATAATACCAAAGAAGTACAAAACTTGAGTAGCACATCGAAAGGAACTACTTCAGTATCACCTGGATGAGGGGATGATGAAGAAGTAGAAGAGACAAATGGAAAAGAGGACCGACAGAAGCAAGGTGAAGTAACATATCCTAGGGATCCTGCTGATGAGGCTTATCCCTTGAAGAAAAGAAAGGCTTCTAGAGCCACTTGACTAAGATGCAGACTGTGCTCACTCTGGATGATTTCGAATTTATCATCGTAGTTGTAGCAGATGCCTCATGGGACATCTTGCAGAAACATGAAGCCAAGCAGGAGGAGATGTATGATAGAATCGAGGTTGAACTCAGAGGGATAGAAAAATCCCTTCAATACAGACACGCAGTAGAACTCAAGCTACAAACAGTGCCAAGTACCCTGCAGGATGTGCGATATCAAAGAGAAGTCACTACCCAGAGCGTAGTCAAGAGGATCAGAGCATTCACTCTGGAATGCAAACAACTAAGTGCTCATAGTGCACAGAATTATGAGTGAGTCACTGAAGATAATAAGTTGACGGTACTGGAGTCACAGCTCCAGGAAGAAAAGAAGCATGCAACAATAGTACAGGCGCAGTTGAAGCTCCTGTCAGCAGTTGAAAGGATGAAGCGATCCCAAGAACAGGGAACTACTCAATAGCATGTCCACACCATTCAAAGAAAATTCATGGAAGTGACTCAAATGTTCCAACCAGTCCAGGATGAATCTTTCCAACTGTTCGAGCAGATTGAAGGTCAAGGCACAAAGTTGGAACAAGTAGTCGTTGCAGTCGAACAATGTTTAGAGGGACTTGTCAACAAAGAATTCATCCAAGAGTTTATTGAGCATGAGGCCCTGACACAACAACAGGTTGAAGTAGCTCAAGCCAAGCTTGAGGCTTTTGAAGCACAACTACCCAGACCAGAGTAACTCGGGACGAGTCACAGGTGAGTGGTGGGGTCCTTTTGGCCCTTGACTAAGTTTTGAGGATCCTTTATCATGTTTGACCTACTTTTGGGACTTCGACAGGGTGTTGAAGATGGAGCACAAGTTGATGTAGAGATCGTGGGATCTTGACCCCTTTTTAGGGTTTTTTGGGTTTTGGGCTTATGTAACAGGAATGGGGATGTCGTCCCATGGGTTTACCCATGTTTAGGCCCATTTTTTAATGTATAAATAGATAGCTAGGTGATGTAAGAAGAGGCTAGTGTGCTAAGTGCTAGAGTTCGATCTATGTGATTGGAGGGACACGTATGTGATGCAAAGTGTTGAGTGTTAATTTCTAAGTGCAAGTGGTAATTGTAATTTCTTTGTGCACACTGTGTGAGACTTGAAGAGCTAAGTGCAAGTGATTATAAGATACTGTGGAAGGCTTTGTGTTGTACTTCAGGGAAGAAGGATCTAGAGAGGTGCATAGATCTCTTGTCCTATGCGGAGTAAGATATAATGGCTTTGTGCATGTAGAAGATTGACAAAAAGAAATAAAGAAGAAGAGTTGGTGGACATATCCCCAGGGTGGGGGTGCACCATGTATATCCTACATTGTGGTTGCTAAGTGCTTTATGGTTGTTCTCTTGTCTATGTGATTGAATGCTTAATGCACTGATGTACGCCTAGAAGGATATAATATGGTAACTTAGTGCTGAATAATGTGAATAAATGATAAATATGATCTAGGTTGGTATTCTTATTACTTGAATCTATTGGATCTATATAAATATTGCATTGATCTATTGTTAGGGTTAGCTGCATTGTAAACTAAGGTTGAATATCAACGAATTGTAACTTCTAAGTGCTATGTCAAGGTTTTACAATCACAGATCTGTGTCCCAGATAAGGTTACAGACACTGGAGTCCTGCAACCACCCCCTCCTCTACCTTGGGTGACACTTCATGTGCTTCACAGGTGTCGTCAAAAGGGTCGGTAGTTAGGGTTTTTTTGGTGCATTGTTGTAGCATTGAACCTTGGGTCTACCCTTATGCCAACAAATACCAATATGGGCATTTTTGACCTTTGGTGCAACTCCTCTCCATCGCTCCATCCTACATGCGACCTTGGGCCATGACTTGGGGCTCATATCCAAAGGCGCTTCAAGATTTCATTTTTTGGGAGTCTCCACTTCACTTGATTTCAAATATATCGATGCCTAAAATTGAAAAGCAGCCTTATTCAGATCGATGATCGGTCTTGCTTTGAATTTGATGACCATGATTGCTTCCTCGAAAATCCTGGTCACCAACCACCAAATAGGTGCTTACCCTTCTTTATGGCCCCACTTTCCATATGATCATGGGCTATGATCATGAGCCCAATTCTTGGGTGCTTTGGGACTTCAGGACTTTAGCGCTTCGAGCCTTCCAGCTTTGGCCCTTCATGATTTCGGGCACTTCGGCACTTCTTACTTGGAAAATTCTGCAATGACTTTCTCCGTAGCCCGGATCTAGCACCACGCATCTCTTCAGATCGGACAAATCATTCTCACTTTGGGTTTTGGGACTTCAAACCTTTGACAAACAAATTTAACAATATTTATAACCCCCAATTCCTGTGAACCGTCGATCTGATATTCTCAGGAATGTTCATCGCTGAAGCTGATCTCACCCATTGCTTGCATTTCGAGCCTGCAATGGACTTCTCTAAACATTGTGCTTTGACACTTCTTGTGCAGGCTGTGAACTTGGACAACCTATTTCTCTTTACAACTATATGTGATAACATTTGGCTCCATAGGGAATGGCATGCTCCCTGTGAGCTGCCAAGATCAAGCAGTTCCAATCACCTTATACATTGGGCTATGGAGTCATGCTCAAAAAAAGTCCTTCTGAGGATTAAAGGCCAACAAGCACAATATCCTAAAAATGAAAGAAAAATACATGGGCTCTAGGAGGATCTTATTTGTGTACATTCCTAGACTTATTGATTTTTACAAAGAGCTAGGTGAAAGAAAACTTCCACCATAGCCATTCAAGAAACTCTCTAGCTGCAAAATTATTTACTTTGTCACTGATCAAATAAAAACAATGTAATTGTGATAGCAAAATGATTACTCTTTTAAACTCTCCTCCCAGTGTTAAAGTCGGGATAAAGCTAAGCCACTCTAAGACCTAAAGGAAATGCAAATCCATGTACTCCCTTACAGGTTCATAGAGAAAATGAAAAAAACCATTGGGCTAGTGATAGAAAACATGCTCTATCTTACAACTGCTCACACATGGCTGAATGTCTCTGGCAAGCATGGGTGAGCGAATGGCTGATGCAGGCTAACTGATCCCAGGTGATGGTTGCTCATTTGTAGGATTTGGGTAGGATATGAACTGCACATTTGGTTCTCCCTCTTCTTTTTTATGACTCTCTGAAGGATTAGAATCATAATCATCATAAACATGAACGATGGGAAAGCTCTTCTTTTTGTCTTCTGTAGGCACAGAATGGCGGATTTCCACACAATTTGTTTCCTCAATGTATAAAGGAAAAGGCTTCATGGTATGCACTTGGAAATCCTAAAAATATGAAACATATGATTCCATGTATATAGCCATAGGATCATGAATCATGTGACAGAATCATGGTTTCTTTAGAAGACCAGGTTTCTCCTCTGTAAATGCCTCTCTGCTTGCAAATAAAAAACCTCCTTGCTCCTTCGAAAACAACTCTTGATCATTAGCAGTTGCAGTCTCTTTTCCTTGTTTTTGTTCCAGCTCTAATTCATAATCACTATCTTCTTGCTCAGAATCTGAAACATGTTGACCGTCTTCTTCCTTAGGTACATGAAATGTTTCAATATATTCTTGCATATGAACCCCCTTGCTATCCCTGATGTTCTCTTCGACTTCTTTAGCATCTTCAAATAGGTGTATTAACGATGAATATTTCCTCTCTCTCAAGAGAAGGACCAGATCTATATGTTGAGCCATGACATAGTACACCATGGCAGTAGTCTTTGTGGGTTTGATCTCCATAGTCATACTATGATCAACACTATAAAACCTCCTATTAAATACAGCGGGCTTCATCTTCCCCTCTCCTCAAGGCATTAAAATCATCCAATTACTGATCAAGGGACTTGTTCTCGCCCCACCACTTTAGAAATGAATTGCATAGAACAATCCAAGAACCAATAGAACCAAATCCCAAACATTTAAACCACACAACAACATCTCCAAAAAAATAGTTTGAGAACAACCTTATGGCGATATCATCATGAAAAATCTCGAACTGATTGACAAAGCCCTCAAAGGCCTCTAAATTCCTCTCAGCTATAATATGATCCTCTCCAGAAAACCAAGGAAGATACTTAAAGGAATAACAAGGATAAGGATTGTTGGCCCTTGACCAAGTTTTGGATAACCTTGGTCACGTTTGACCAATCTTGGGACTTTGACAGGCTGGTCGAAGGTGGAGTGCAAGGCGAAGCAGAGATCATGGGATCTTGACCCCTTATTAGGGAATTTTTGGGTTTACGGTTTATGTAAAGGGTATGGGATATTATCCCATGAGTTTACCCATGTTTAGGCTCTTTTGTAATGTATAAATAGAAAACTAGGCGATGTAAGTAGGAGAGACCTAGATGTGTAATGTGGCCGGTGAGCTAAGTGCAAACAATTGTGGATGTTGTGTGCATACTGTGTGTTAATAACTTGCAAAGCTAAGTGCAAGTGATTGTAAGAATCTTGTGTGCATATTGTAAGAAGGCTTTCTGCTTGAACCTAGCTTGGGGAAGGAGGATCTGGCGAGGTGCACGCAGATCTCTTATCCTATGTGGAGTGGGTTCCCTTGGCTTTGTTCTTGGGACATCTTCCTAAGGAATGCCCTGGTAGAGGTCCTAGTTGTCTTTGTTGCAAATCTATGGACCATGAAGTTTTGGATTTCCATAGAATGATTGTTAAAGTTGAAAATATGAATATGAGACAAGAAAACTATGAGACAGGCCAAGAAACTAAGGATATGATAGAACCCTAGAACGAATTAGAGATTGTATTATTATATATGAAATAAACCATGCATGATCACAAAGATATAAACTTATAAGAGATCTTAAACATGAAGGAATGCATCGAAACAAGAATAGGAGACTTCGACATAGATTATGTTCTGGATGAGGAAACCCAAATAAATATCATGACAAAAAGAACTTGGGAAATTTTGGGAAAGCCTGCTATGGTTCCTTCATTAGGAGGAATAGGATTATTTAGAGGAACGTTGATAACCCTATGTGGATGACTTACCCAGAAATCTATAAGTGCTCATGGAACTTCGACAGAAGAAGAATTTGATATCTTTAAATTTGTTGAGAACAATGCCCCATTTTCTATTTTGCTAGAAAAAACTTGGATTGAGAAATATCAGATACGAAGGAAACAAGAAGAGGAGGATCTAGAAAAGAAAAAGAAAGAACTAAGATATTTCATGGCTAGGAGAATAGCGCACTTATTGGAAGAACAAGAGGACCATTCGAAGCTACTAAGGACCATGGATTTGGACGTCAAAGTTGAAAGAAGACAGGAAGACTAGAAACACCTCTTTGTACAAGAGAGTAGAGCACCTACCCCAGAAAGAGAAGAAGTATTACCGTCGAACCCTATGAAATACCCTCCACAGTGCGAAGTTACTATGCCAAGAGGAGATAAGTACAATAATGGAAAGAGGAAACCAGTGACTCAGATTTCAGGAAAGAAATCTAGAAATCTCAGCAAGAAGAAAGCAAAGTTAGAAAAGTTATAGGACGTTCCAGGGAGGACTTCACAGAAGGAAGGTTTGCAAATATGTAACTTCGTCAGGATATCAGAACAACAAATATAGGCACTTTTCCATGGAAAATAAATATGACCATTGGAGGCGTCCCGACCATTAGCTCGATGCTCCAGAATGGATCGAACCACATTTATGGCCATAAAGATCACCATTAGACCATTGGGACAACGGCATAATGGATGGAATTGCATTTATTGAGGAATTCCTACCCATTGGAGGAGTCTGTTACGATGTTGTCCATTTATCCCATCGAGAATTACACTGAGAACACTTATGCCAATTGTGATTATCCGAGCCCATAGAGAACTAGTTTCTTTTGTGTTGTACCTAGTTGAGACCTCACCACCCATTTTGTTACATTGAGTATTTTATCACCGACCTAAGACACCTGATCGCGAGCATGCATGTCGGGTGACTTCAACAAAGTAGAGAAATCCATCGAAGAGATCCTCATAGACCTCATGACTAAGAAGGTCATGTATATAGGAGTCCAATCCTTGTCGAAGAGAGGAGTGAAAGCATCCCCATCGACTTCTCGTGGATTTGGACCATCCCAAGTTTCAACAGAGAAACGAACTAAGAATCGTGATGACTTGGAGAATGGGAAGCTCATCCCTTCTATTTTTCCCGATTATATTTTTGGCCCTTGACCAAGTTTTGAGGAACACTTGGTCATATTTGACTATTTTTGGGACTTCAACAGCTTGTCAAATATGGAGCACAACGCGGAGCGGAAATCACAGAAGCTAGACCCCTTTTTGGGTCCTTTTTGGGTTTTGGGGGATAATATAACAGGATTGGGATGTCGGCCCATGGGTTTACCCATGTTTAGGCCTATTTTGTGTGTGTATATATATATAGATAGATAGATAGATAGATAGATAGATAGATAGATAGATAGATAGATGTCTAGGCCATATAGAGAGAGTGGATGATATATCTATGTGATGTAGGATAAGTGCCAAGGGTTGAATCTGTGTGATCAAGGCTTTGTGCATTTTGTGTAAGACTTGCAGAGTCGAGTGCAAGTCCCTGTGAGAGATTGTAGAAGGCTTTGTGTTGTGGTGCAAGGAAGAAGGATCTAGCGAGCTACGCATATCTTATGTACTATGTGAAGAGGGATTCATATGGCTCTATGTTGTAACCTGATTAACTAAAGTTGATAAAGAAGAAGACTTTGTGGACGTAGCCCCAGGGTGGGGGTGAACCATGGTAAATGTGTCTGTTGTGCTCTGTTCCTCAACCTAATGTGTTCATATCTTTCTTTGCTAAGTGCTTTGATGTGTTTAGATAGATCTATTTATGCTTTTTGATTCTAAGATACGAATGAATTTTAGATCTGGTATGTAAGATGCTTAGTGCTTGATCTAATCTTGTTGTGGCTAAGTACTGAATTATTTTAGATCTAAGTACATATTGTGATACTCTATGTCATCTGTGAATTATCATGAGGGTTGAATATTGATGAATAACCTATTCTAGATGATTTCTAAGTGTTATAATCACATATCTATGTCCCAACTAAGGTTGCAGACACATGAGTCCTGCAACCACCCCTAACTCTACCTCGGGTGACACTTCATCTACTTCGCAAGTGTTGCTGAAAGGGTCAGTAGCTAGGGTTTTGTTGGTGTGTTGTTGTAGCATTGAACCATGGGTCTTCCCCTGTGCCAACAAATGGTTCTGTTGTCAGGACCCAATACTGTGATTGCTGGGAACTGAGCAAAATAATCTTTGTGCAAAGATTCATCCTGAAATTGTGAAAGCTCTGTGCGTGGATCTATGCCCTAGTGAGAAGTGATCCACTTGATATGAAAATCTCTATGTTGAATAAGGAAGGAAAAATATGAAGGAAAGAAGTCATATCTGAAAGAAAAGAGGTTGATACTGAAGAAAAGAAGTAAGATATGTAAGCTCTATGCTTTGATAAAGGTAAGAATAGTTAAAAGTTCTTAGATCTGGAAGCTTTGTGCCCTGTAGAAGTAAAAGAAGTGAAATTTTTTGTTTCTAAAGTATGAAGTTAGGTATGCTTGATAGATTTTGTCCTAGCTTGAAAACTAGGGAATTATTAGATGAAATAACATTTGATATGAATAGATCTGATAAGAATAATGAAAGATATGTTATACCTATGCATAGAAAGAATTTTTGGACTAACCAATGTATGCAAGATCCTAGAAAGAACTTTTTTCAAGCTAGCCATTATGAACCTAGAAAGAAGTACAAGAAACGTTGGGGATCATTGAAGAGAAAGAGAGGATTAACTCTTTGTTATAGTTGCAAAAGACCAGGACATCTTGCCAAGGAATGCCCTAGGAGAAACCCTAGTTGCCTCTATTGTAAGGCTATGGACCATGAAGTACTGGATTTCCCTAGAATGATTGCTAGACTTGAAAAGTTGAATACGGAGCAAGAAAACTCTGAAGGAGATCAAGAGACTAAGATTATAGAATAACCCTAGAAAGAATCAGAGATTATGTTGCTAAAAATGAAAGAAACCCTGGATGAACATAAAGATGTCAGTTTGTCAGAGATATTCAAAGAAAAGGAGAAAATCGAAGTAAGAATAGGAGACTTCGACATTGACTGTGCTCTGGATGAGGGAACACAGATGAACATTGTGACAGAAAGTATTTGGGAAACCCTAGGAAGGCTTGCTATGGTTCCTTCACTAGGAAAAATAGGGTTGTTTAAAGGAAAAATGGTAACCCTATGTGGCAGGATTACCCAGAGAGCTATGAGTACCCATGGAGCTTCGACAGAGGAAGAATTTGAAGTTATTAAATTTATTGAGGATTATGCCCCATTTCCATATTTTTTAGGCAAGATCTGGATTGAAAAAGACCAGATTCGAAGAAAAGGAAGCCCTAGAATAGAAGAAGAAAGAACTCATCGAATTTATGACTAGAAAGATTGCCTACTTGATGGAAGAACAAGAGAACATATCTAAGCTATTGAACAACAATGAATTGGATGTCTAAGATATAAGAGCATTAGAGGAACCACAGAAGACCAAAATACCTAATCCATATGATGAAGGTGTATTACCCTTGGATATGAAGAAAGAATCTCAACATCGCGAGGTGACTATGTCGAGAGAAGATAAGAATAAAAATGGAAAAAGGATGACCGAGACGAAGCTCATTGGGAAGAAGTCTAGGAATATAAGTAAGAAGAGGGACAAGATTGAAAAGTTATAGAAGATTCCATAGGAAACTTTGTAGAAGGAAAAACCGTAGGAATTGAGCTTCACTGGGATCTCAGAACAACGACATATGACACTTCATCATGGCAAAGCAATATAGTTGTTGGACCGATATACCCATTCAACTTCTGCCCTGAACGGACAAAAATCATTAAAGGATCACCACCAAACCGTTGGACCACATCATAATGAATGGTTCAACATTCATGAAAGCTTCATACCCATTGCAAGAAGACCATTGATGAATTTCCTATTTAGCTCATCGCGTCATGCCCGAAGAACACTTTTTCCAACTAAAAAATCAAAGCCTGCAGAACTAGTGATTGTCTATAGTGACCATTGCAAGAAGATTGTTCATCCTAGTGCAACATTTTTAGATCATCTTGACCCCAATTATCTTTCCCGAGTGTGTATGTCCAACGAGCTCACCGAACTTGAGGAATTCATCACAAAGGTCCTTCTCAATTTAATGACTGAGAGAGTCATGTCAGAAAGAATAATGTCCACCGGAGTCCAAGCATCATTGACAGGAGGAGTGAAAACCTCCCCGTCAACTACTCGAGCAGGAACATCTCAAGCCAGTGCAGAAAGAAGAACTAAGCATAAGGACGACATAGCCAACATGAAGTTAGTGTCATCCATCTTACCAGATTACATACCCCCTCTGAGCAGTGATATTAATAGGGATAGTGTCCCTAGAGACTTTGAATACACCCTAGTCACTGCATATCTACTGAAAGGAGTACGCACCTACCGCACAGATCAAGACAAGGTTACAACATTGAAGTTTTGTGACTTCAACCTAGGGGACCATAAAGCTTACAACATGCTCACCCTGTATAAGTACTTGAAGAGAACTAAGGGAAAGAATTTGAAGCTCATCCCTCAGCAATGGACAATGAACCTCACGCAATCTACTTTTCTCAATGTTAAGAAAATACCGCATTTCGGTAGACACTAGGAGGTGAATGCTTGTGTAAAATTGCTGCTATCAAGTTACCACAGAGGATACTTGTGGTTAGATCATCGCATAAATGTTTATCCAGTGTTGATCAATAGGATCACCGGGCTTAGCATGCAGGGCCCTGATCCTCATGAGTACTATCCTGGAAAGACCATAGACTACGCTCTTGCGTAGAAGATCAAAGAAGCCTATGGCGATGTTGAGAAAGGTGCAAGAGGCTACAAGGTAGCTTCTATTGAAAGTGGCACAGTGTGCCTCGCATGCCAACTAATCACAGGGAAGTTGGTATGCAAGAATCAACCAACTCAAGTATCTGGATGTGTAGTTGACCTTGCAGGAAAGTGCGTAGAGGGACTACAGATGAACTAGGTGAAGTACTTGGTGAATCAACTGGAGATTGACTATAGAGAAGCCCAGGATCAGGGGCATGAATTCCATTTTAGCTAGCTCCTGATACTGATCGCTTTTGTTGCATGGGAGCTACCGGAAGGTGCAACCTTCCTGGACCTTGACCCCTTTGAGCCAATAGCCATGAAGTTCAGTACATTATGGTACTCTAATGACATGAGAAAGAAATGGAAATCAAATGTCATTTTCGACATGTACTATAACCAATTGAAAGAAGCCATAAGGAGTGAACCACGCATAACCCTAAACAATTTACAGAGATTCTGACCTCTGATAAAGTTCAGTGCAGACTGCCACTTTATATACCTAACCCCACATGTTGATGAGCACCAGGAACAACTTTAGTCCTATTATAAGCTGATAGAAGAAGACCTGGAAGAGATCACCAAGGAATGGTCAGCGGACCTCCTTGTTTCAGCAGACCCCACAGAAATGTATGACATCGACAGCTCTGGAACTAAGCAGGATACACCTGAGTCGAGTAAGAAAAAGAAAGAAAAAAGAACGAAGAAGACTGAAGAAGTCCAGGATGTTGACAACCTAACTGTAAGGACGGATTCCATTACACCAGATGAAGAATGTGATATGAAAATTTAGAAAGTCGAAGTACCACCACCTAGGGACGAAGAAGACTCATCGAAAAAAAGGAAGGTCTCACCTATGAAACCTTCCTCCAGAAAGAAACCAAGAACCCTTGTAACCAATATGCGAACTGCCCTCACGTTGGATGAGTTTGATTTCATTGTTACAAAGGTCAATGATGCTTCAAAGGAAATCATAGAGAAGCAGGAGGTGAAGCAGGAACAAATGTATAGCCAATTTTAGATCGCGCTCCAAGGAGTACAGCAAACACTCTAGTCTAGCCGAGCAAACTCTACTACACCTCTGTTAGAAGGAACAACAGAAGTGGGAGATGAATCAGTTCAGCTCTGCAAGATTGCTGATACAGTTGAAGTACACCTTCAACATGCTCAGGAAGAAAAAGTGTAGGCCACCCAGGCCCTCAAGAAAGCACATGAGAAAATATCCAAAAAGAGAAAGAGCAGTTGCTTGCAAAGCAGATAGGAATTGAAGAAGCAATCAACAGAGTATTTCTCTCTATGACCGGATTAGAGAAAAAGGCCGAAGAGCCCATAGAGTGCCAAGTGACGAAGTTGGATGAAGTTATTCAGCAACTTCAACAAAGGGTCATGGAATTAGAGCTTCAGACCATACTATAGACTCCGCAAGACGTGCGCGACCAGCGAGAATTGAATGCTCAGAGTGCAGTTGAGAGGATTAAAACACTTGTTGCAGAATGTAAATAGCTAAGTAGAAAAAGCGTGCAGATATATGAACAACTATCTGAAGACCCAGAGTTGAAGAAACTGGAGTCCCAACTCCAGGATGCAAAGCAACATGAAGATACAGTATAGGCACAGCTTAAGCTCCTATCACCCATCGAGAGGATGAAGAGAGCCCATGAATAGTGCATTGTCCAACAACTCATTCTTACCATGTAGAACAGAGTGATAGAAGTCACCCATAAACTCCAGTCGATCCAGGAAGAGGCCTACCTACTATTTGAAGAAACTGAAGGCCAAGGAACACTACTAGAACAAGTAGTTATTACAATCAAGCAGCAACTAGAAGGACCTATCAACAAAGCGATTGTTCAAGAATTCACTGAGCAAGAAGTAGTAGCACAGAGACAAGTCAAAGAAGCTCGAGCCAAGCTCCAGACCTTTGAGGCAAACTTACCCAGACCTGAGTGACTCGGGAAGAGTCGCAGGTGAGTGTTGGGGGCTTGTTGGCCCTTGACCAAGTTTTGAGGAACACTTGGTCATATTTGACCATTTTTGGGACTTCGACAACTTGTCAAAGATGGAGCACAACGCGAAGCAGAAATGATAGAAGCCAGACCCCTTTTTGGGTCCTTTTTGGGTTTTTGGGGATAATGTAATGGGATTGGGATGTCGACCCATGGGTTTACCCATGTTTAGGCCTATTTTGTGTATGTGTGTGTGTGTGTGTGTGTGTGTGTGTGTGTGTGTGTGTCTAGTCCATATAGAGGGAGTGGATGATATATCTATGTGATGTAGGCTAAGTGCCAAGGGTTGAATCTGTGTGATCAAGGCTTTGTGCATATTGTGTAAGACTTGCAGAGCCGAGTGCAAGTCCCTGTGAGAGATTGTAGAAGGCTTTGTGTTGTGGTGCAAGGAAGAAGGATCTAGCGAGCTACACAGATCTTCTAGCCTATGTGAAGAGGGATTCAGATGGATCTGTTTTGTAACCTGATTAACTAAAGAAAATAAAGAAGAATACTTTGTGGACGTATCCCCAGGGTGGGGGTGAACCATGGTAAATGTGTGTTTGTTGTGTGTTAGCACTCTGTAATTTTCCCAAGGCTGTGAGGCAGTCACAGAGGCAACATCAAAACCACTTCGAGTCTTGGATCTATCCCTCCAAGACTCAAAGAGGGATCTCTCTGTCTGATATAGCTTTGTTTGA